>APFE031111115.1:0-16301 GCA_000404065.3 Pinus taeda
CAACAGGCTTACTGGAGAAATCCCGTCGGAGATAGGTACAAAGCTCTCAAATTTAAGGTTCCTCAATCTCTGGGGAAACGAATTAAAAGGTACTATTCCGAAATCTTTAGGAAATTGCTCTCAGCTTCTAGTTGTCGAACTCGGTATCAATTTCTTAACCGGAGGCATACCTCAGGAATTTGGCAAGCTTCGGCTTCTACAGACACTTCACCTTAATGATAATCACTTGGTTATGGCGGAACCCATTCCCATATTTGGAGCACTTTCTAACTGCACCGAACTGCAAGCACTCGCTCTTGACAACAATGATCTTAAGGGCGAGTTGCCTGTAATCATAGGCCGTCTTTCTCAAAATCTGCTTTATCTCTATTTGAGTGGGAATCTTTTCACTGGTAAGATACCCCAGGAGATGAGCAACCTCACCGGATTGATTCTGTTGCGTCTAGAGGACAATTTGCTCTCTGGAGAAGTTCCTTCTGCTCTAGGAGGAATGTCTAAACTTCAGCTGCTGCAACTATCTGGGAACAACTTGGAAGGTAATATTCCCTATCAATTCAGTCAATTGAAAGCTCTGTTTGCACTGTACCTTTCCAAGAACGAGTTTTCGGGAGAAATTCATCAGGTTTTTTCAAGTTTGCAGCAGCTAAGAAGATTAGATCTCAGCTACAACAAATTCAGTGGTAATATACCGGACAGTATCGGGGATTGTTTCAGGCTCGAGCTTCTGGACCTCAGTTACAACCAGCTAAGCGGCGTGATGCCATCGAAAGTGGCTAACCTTCATAACCTACAGCTCTACATTAATGTCTCACATAATGCACTCACAGGAAGGTTGCCTGCCGAACTGGGAGGAATGCAAATGGTTCTAGCAATTGATCTCTCTGCTAATAAATTTTCGGGGAGAATACCAGGTCAATTAGTGAATTGTGCTGGACTGAGCTACCTTAATCTTTCTAACAATTCATTGGAAGGCACGATTCCGACATCAATCGATCAAGTTGCTGGCCTTCAAGATTTGGATCTCTCTTTCAATAAGCTTTCCGGTCCCCTGCCTCGCTCTTTAGAGAAATTACAGAAGCTTACGCATTTAAACTTGTCATACAATAACTTCACCGGAGAAATACCATCCTCTGGAGCTTTCAGAAAACTGAATTTTACATCATTCTTAGGGAATGCTGCACTCTGTGGCAGATGGATAGAGATGCCCCCTTGTAAATTCCATCATGATTCCAAGAGAAGGATAGTTATCGTGGCCACTTCAGTTGGCTTAACTTTGCTATTCGTATCTTGTCTACTCTTAATAGCTTTGATATATTTTCGTAGTAAAAAGTCTCCATTGTCGGAAACTATTTCAGCGAGATTAGGGAGGACGCTCAGAAGCCAACTCCGGGAGACGAAGATTGTCAGTGAGGAAGAGGTTAACAGAGCAACTAGTGGTTTCAGCGCGGATAACCTGCTGGGACGTGGCGGCCATGGGTCAGTGTATAAGGGTGTATTAGACAATGGCACAATCGTTGCTGTCAAAGTTATACAGTGAGCCACATCAGGAGGTGCGTACAAGAGACTTGTAAAAGAATGCAAGACGTTGGGCAGAGTCCGGCATCGGAATCTGGTGAGAATGGTGGGCGTATGCTCAAGTTTGCAGGTCAAATCTTTGATTATGGAGTTCATGTCGCAGGGAAGCCTGGATAAGCATTTGTATTGTAGTGAAAATAATTGCAGGTTGAGTCTTAAAAGACGGCTGAGCATTCTCAAGGACGTGGCTCATGGATTGGCATATCTTCACCATAACTGCTCTCCCGCCATTGTTCATAGCGATCTGAAACCTTCCAACGTTTTATTGGATGAGACGATGACGGCCCATGTTGGAGATTTCGGTATTTCACGCCTCATGATATCTGCAGAAGGGCAGGACGATTCAACAGCAGCAACCTCAGTGGACACTTCAAGTCTTGTGATAGGATCTGTTGGTTACATTGCACCAGGTAAATACTGATACACTTGATTGATTGATCCATATTGTATATCAGATATATATATGAATCACTAATAAAAGTTTTATATATAAATTGATTGCAGAATATGGTATAGGAGGGCGCCCGTCCATGAAAGGGGACGTGTACAGCTATGGCATCTTGGTGTTGGAAACGATCACGGGAAAGAAGCCCACAGATCCAGTTTTCTCAGAAGAAGGGCAATCATTGCAGAGTTGGGTGCGCGATGCATTCCCGGACAGATTGTTGGAGGTGATTGACGGGAACTTGGTGGAGGAGATTAGAAAGGAAGAAGAAGATGAAGAACAGGAATCATGTGATGTACGTGAAATTAGGGGACATGGAATTGCTGTGTGGTTGGTGAATGTAGGTGTGATGTGTACTAAAAGAGCTCCCGGTGAACGACCGACTCTTCGGGAGGTTGAGGCATCTCTAGAGCAGCTGGTCGCCAAAACCCATAAGATTTCAGAAAATGGGTTAAACCGTCAGGTGACGGACCAAACCATTTCAGATTCCGATTCGGACTCCATATAATAGTTAGAATATTCCACTTAATGTGTACGACGTAAAATGGTTAGAGGAGTATGTTTTTAGGAATTGGTTAGATTTATTTAGCTTCTAGTTAATTAGTTTTTGATTTTATATCTTATTGAGACACTCGCTCAACTTGTTTATTATATATTTTAAATAATTTTCGTATTTTAAAAGTTATATATTAGTTTTGGGATTAATGTATAGTTAATGATTTAAAATTGGTTTTTTATTAATTTCTTTTAGAGATAGAATTAGTGTATTATGTTTTTTTGGTTATGTAGAATCTTAATCTAATTATGAAATTTTATAATCATATAAGATGATAAGTTGGAAGAGCTTAATTTATATGTGATAATAAGTGGGATTATTTTTCTCAAAATTTTATCACAAATTTTATAATGGTCCAAAACTTGTGTAAAGACATTACTCATATTCTTATATATTTAATATTATAATTGTTGGTCATCCTCATATTATAGATATGTACAAATGAAATACTCAATAATACTTTCATAGATTAATATTTGATTCATTAAACATTAGAATATTGTGTACATTTATTGTAAATATGTATATTGATTCAATAAATATTTTTTATTTTATTTTATTCTTAACATGAATGTGCTTGCTTCAGACTTAAGCAACTTTCAATCTTGTCTACTTGGATTTGCATCCCTAATATTTGTTAATGCATGGCACAAGTAGAGATAACATGCTCCATTTATCTTATTATTGGTAGGCTGGTTGCAAGTTTACAACACGATGTCTACAAATTCTCACCTTTTATTGATCTAAATATGATGGTTTTTCTATAATTGGGGATAGTTGGCCTATGTCTAGAAGAAAATGTATAGAGTGACAACTAAATATGAAATTGATATTTTCTGAGAAAGGCTCACACAAGTGGCTCTCAATTTGCACGAAATTCCTATATTGCTAATCTTATTAATGAAAATATTGTGAATATGTTTCGTATCTTCTTGGAATTAACTCCAATGATTCTCCTTTTAAAGGATGCAATTTTTCCTTTATACGAATCTTAAGGGATGTACATATAGTAGTTTCTTCTACATTGAAACCTACAAATCCTATCAAGGCAAGGAGTAGCATTGGCATACATCCATTGAGTGGTTGAGCAAGTAATAAAACTCATAAGTTAGGATTTTTCAATGTTTATTATTCTTGGATGATCATCTTTAGGAGTTGTTCTTTTCTCCTTGTTGATAATGCTATATGAGTATGCTAATTTTTGTACCCATTTTTGACCAATTGGATCTATTGAATTAAATTATGTATAAATTGTAAATAATTCTTTACGGTGATGGAAAAAAAACTATATAAGCTTAAATAAATGAACATATGTGTAAGAAATTCCTAGTGCATAGACTTGCAAGAGCACCAACTAGTGAATGATTATGCAACTAATTGTGCTAAGCATGTTTTATATGTAACATATGGTAGTATCTTCCATGATGTACTCAAGATATGTAAATATTATTTCAAAATTTAATAGAAAGGTCCGAAGTGGCTATGGAGAGAGCATAAGAAGGGTTGTGGTTTCACTAACAAGGAGAGGAAGATAAGATTGAGGGAGAGGGTAAATCAAAATGAGCATTATTCACCATGCAAGAACTCAAGGATAGTGTCTTATTTGATTTTATTGCACTGTGGCATATTGATCTCATATATTCTAATAATTTTTTATTCTCATTGAGTTGTATTGTTCACCCAAAAAAATAACCTTAAAATAATTGATGACCCTCAATTCATTCCTAAATTTGACATTGAGAAAAGCATCTATTGATGACCATCCAAAAAAATAACCTCTTATCTTTGATAAATGTAACCAATTGGATTCACTTGAGAACTCCCTTTTCCACGTTGAAGGTATGCTACTTATGTTATCTTTCCATTTGGAAAGTAGTACTAAACATTCTACCTTTTGAATTTTTCCTCAGTACATTTTTCTAATCACTTTTACCCAAATTCTAGCTAGAAATTTAGAAGATTTTTGGTTCTGCAAATATGTGTTATTTTGATTACACAAGTTGCGTGTGATAAGGGTTTTCTAGGTATTAAATCCATTATTACATTAAAATATGCAATTTAAGAAAATTAAATTGCAATTTAACCAACATAGCTTAATCATATTTTGGTGCTGAATAGTAGAAAATGTTTATAAAGTAAATTTTTAGACTTCTTCATTTCTAAAGGGGCAATTCCTCTCCAAGTTTTCATCATTTTTCAATTCCCTATGGAAAATTTCCATCTGACCTTGCTCTATAGGGTATTACACCCCACCACATGTCATCCATATGAAGCATCCACATGGATTTGGTTGGTGGATTCTATATGAACTATTGCATCATTATTTTCCACTTTCGACCTGCTACACTCTCCTTCTACTTAGTGCAATATGTTTAATGGTTTTTCTATTAGATCATATAAGGTTTGCACCCATTGTTGGTGAATAATGGAAATTTTGGCATTATAAAAAATTCCAAAAGTGAAAGATATAGGTGGGCTTCATACTTTAATATCAAATTATTTTGATTTATACATATTATAATACCATCGATAATTTACAAACAATAAGTGTAAATTATTATTACAATAACTAAAATATTAATCAATAGTATTAATATCAATAATAGTAAATGATCCCCCTCGAATGGGGTGACAAGCTTGACAGATAGAAGGAGGGGAACATAGCCACCCCAGTTGGAAAACACGTGTGTAAACATGGCGTCAACCCCACAAGAGTGTAATGAAGACTAATCTCAGGCCTAGGACATGAGTGATGTGTGGATTACTAGCATCAGGTCTGGAGCTATTTGTGTGAGTTGTGTATAGTGTTCAAAACCAATGCACTAGTGTGGAGCAATAGGGGGAAATTATGGAAGGTTTTCATTTGATTCAATTATGGCAAGCGGTGGAGAGCAGGCTGTATGGTAGGTTTATTTGACCAAGAGAGAAAGATCGAGTATTTAGAAGGGTGAGTGGATAGGGGTGGATGTATTTGAGACATAGGCGTTTTGTTATCTTCAACCTGGAATGGGAGTGTTTGTGGAGGCTGGATGAAGAGATTGTGGAATTGTTAGTTTATAATTGCCTTGGTGTCTTTGAGCTCTAGAGCAACTTTTTATCTCAGAGTTCAGGAAACTTACTAGCTAATGGGGATTATTTGGAATCTCTTCTCTTGTGTTATAGAAACCCCCCCCCCCCCCCCTTCCACAGAAATGTTGGGTCCAACTCAGTGACATGTAAGCTCGTGGTATCGTGACAACACTGTGGAATGAAAAAATGATGGGTGCATGACTATTGCATGGAAAATGGGTATTTTTCTTCAAGACTATTAGGTACATTATTTCATTTCATATTTGTCTAATTATTATTTCTTCTTAGGGGAAGAAGGTTATTTTTGGTGCTCGTTGAAAAGGCTTATGTGCTCTGGGACAATTGTGGGGGGATTTGGCTTGATTGGTATCTCGAGGGGAGGAGGGTTTTGATTTTTGTGTCTACTATTCTGAATTGGGTGGGGTTGTTTGTGTTTGGTATTAATAGTTTTCATGAATATAGTCATTATGTTCCTTATCCTCCCATCCCATTTAATTCCTTCATGTTGGGTCTGAACTTGTTTGCTATAAAAAATAATTGGTTGTTTTTGTCTGTGATTGAAGGGGAGAGCCAGTCCATTTGGGTTAGTACTTTTATCCTTATTTCCTAGTATCAATCAGGGGAAATCTCTCCATCCCATGGTAAGGGAATGAAATTCTTATTATGTTATTGTCTTTTATATTCAAGTAAATGTAGTGGTTTTTTCTTCTAGGTTGATGAGGGACTAGATTGGAGCCCTATGTGTGCATAATTTATATTGGGCCCCTGGGTTATCTAGTTGGGTCAAAGTCCAGGTCTCCAAGGAATTGGATTTACTCTTCTAGTGAAGTCGTGGGGGGTTGGAAAATCATTATTCTAGGTTTTCTGACATAAACACTGTTATGAGTCTACCTCTTTGGTATTTTGGGTGATAGTACATGGGTGATGCTCCATTAAGGGAAGTTTTGGTTTAGAATAGTTTATTCTCTTAGAATATTGTGGGCTCATCTTTGGTGGATTTTCCATTTGATGTGGCAGTTATATTGGAACCAACCAATTTCTACCAAGATGTCGTACTAATGGCTTAGAGGTAGTTATCTTTGCCACTTCAGTTAGGTTAGCTTTTTTATAGGTATCTTGTCTAGTCTTAATGATTTTGATATATTTTTGTAGTATAAAATATACATGGTTGGAAACTATTTCAGTGAGATTAGGGATGATGCTCAGGAGCCAACTCCACGAGACAAAGATTATAAGTGAGAAAGTGGTTAACAAAGCAAGTAAAGGTTTTAACTGGGATAACCTAGTGGGATGTGGCATCCATGGGTCAGTGTATAAGGGCATATTAGACAATGGCACACTCGTTTCTTTCAAATTTATACACTCTGCCACATCATGAGGTGCATATAGAAGGCTTATAAAAGAATGCAAGATGTTGGGAAGAGTCTAACATCGAAATATGGTGAGAACGTCGAGCATATGATGAAGTTTGCAAGTCAAATCGTTGGTTATGGAGTTCATCTCAGAGGGGAGCCTAGATAAGAATTTGCATTGTAGTCAAAATAATTGCAGGTGGGGTCTAAAAAGGACGACTGAGCATTCTCAAGGACGTGGCTCACAGAATGACATATCTTCACAATCACTTCTCTCTGACCATTATTCATTGCAATCTAAAACTTTCCAATGTTTGATTGGATGAGTCGATGATAGCCCATGTTGTCAATTTCAATATTTCATGCTTGATGATGTCATCACAAGTGCATGCCAATTCAATAATAAGAATCTTAAGGGACACCTCTAGTTTTGTGAGAGGATTTGTTAGTTACATTTCACTAGGTAAACACTAATACACTTGATTGGTTGAGAAATATTGTATATTGAATATATATGAGTCATTGAAAAAAGTTCTATATATGTTGATTACAAAATATGGTATAGGAGGGCACCCATCCATGAAAGGGAACATATATAGCTATGACATTTTGATGTTGGAAACGATGACAGGAAAGAAGCCCATATGTCCATTATTCTCAAAAGAAGGGAAATCATGTTCGACATTTCAAAGTTGGTTGGGCAATGCATTCCCCAACAGATTGTTGGTGGTGATTGACGAGAAATTGGTGGAGGAGATTAGGAAGGAAGAAGAAGATGAAGAAAAAGAATCACATGATGTAAGTGAAATTATGGGGCATGGAATTGTTGTGTGGTTGGTGAATGTAATAATGATGTGTACCAAAGTGGATCCTCATGAATGACTGACCCTTCAAGAGGTTGAGGCATCGCTAGAGCAATTGGTTGCCAAAATCCATAAGAGTTCAAAAAATGGATTGAATTGCCTTGGATAGGGGACTGACCAAATCATTCCATATTCTGATTAGAACATGTTTGTGGAAGAAAATGATTAGAATATGTTACTCCATTTAATAGTTAGCACATATTTGTGGAGAAAAATGATTTTATTAGATTATTCCAATTAATTTGAATGGTTATATCATATAATTTTTATTTTAGATGTGATTATATGTTAGAGGAGTATGCTTTTAGTTTTTAGGTGTTGGTTAGACTTACATAGGTTCAAAGATATTTTTTAGTTAATTAATTCTCTATATTGATATGGGATTAAGAAGTTTGCTAAATTAGTTGATTATGCAATCTAAATAATTTATTTATCTTAAAATAATATATATGTATTTGTGTGTTTCAGTATTTAATAATGTAAATATATTTTCTAAATTTCTAATTAAAATATGATAATTTAGTTAATTATTATATTCAAATAACTTTTTCTTGTATGCATTCCCCTTCAGTATAGAGAAAAAGGAAATATACATATTTTCATTTGAAAAATCTCTTTATAAGCTATGATACTTTCTTAGTCATTAAGAATAATAACTATTGAATAAGATGCTTCTCAGTTGTTTAGAATAATGATTACTGAATGAAATATTTTTTTAATGGTTTTGAATACAATTTATAATATTAAGGGGAAAGATACTTTGTTGAAAACAAATTTATGAATAGTTTGAATAAGACCCCTTCAATTTTTATATCACACTTTTTTATTAATTTTTTTGTTAAGAATAATTATTATTAAATAATTATTGTAAAATGAAGACCATGTATTAGTTTTGGTATTTATTTATAGTAATTATTGAATATTTTTATTTATTAACTTATTTTATAGTTAGAAATTGTATGTTATATTTTTTCGTTATATGGAGATTTAATATAATCATGAAAATTTATAATCATATGAGGTGATAAGCTCGAAGGGCCTAATTTATGTGTGATGATGATTTAGAGGAATTTTTTCAAAATTTAATTACCAATTTTGTAGTGGCCTATAACTTGTATGACAACATTACACATAGTCTTACATATTTATTATTACAATTGGTAGTCATCATCATACTTAAGATCTCCACATGTGAAATGCTCAACAGTACTTTCTTGGATTGGCATTTGATTCATTAAACAATATAATATTGTGTATTCATTGTAAATTTGTATCTTGATTAAATAAATAATTTTTGGTTTATTCTTAACAAGAATGTGCTTGCTCTAGACTTAAGGAAATTTCAATCTTGTCTAATTGGATTTGTGTTCTTAATATTTGTTAACACTTGGAATGAGTAAAGATAGCATGCTCATTTTACCTTAGTTTTGGTAGGTTGTTTACAATTTTACAACATTGATGAACATTGTCTACAAATTCTCACATTTTTTTATCTAATTATGATGGTATGTCTATAATTGGTGGTAGTTGGCATATGTCTAGGGAAAAATTTGTAGAGTGACAACTAAATATGAAATTGATGTTTTATGAGAAAGGCTTACACAAGTCACTCTCAATTTGGACAAAATTCCCATTGCTAATCCCATTAATGAAATATTGTGAATATGTTTCATTTCTTCTTGGAATAATTCCAATGGTTATCCATGTAAATGATATGAATCTCAAGGGATGCATAGATAGAGTTGCTTCTATGTTGAAATCTATAACTCCCATCAAGGCAAGGAGCAACATTGGTATACATCCATTGAGTGCTTGAGCAAGTAATAAGATTCATAAATTACGATTTTCCAATGTTTATTATTCCTTGGATGATCATCTTTAGGAGTTTTTATTTTTCCTTATTGATAATGCTACATGAGTATGCCAATTTTCGTAGTCCATTTTTGACATGTTGCATCTTTTCAATTAATTTATGTATAAATTGTAAATAATTCTTTATGATGATGGAAGCCAAACCATATGAGCTTAAATAAATGAACCCATGTGTAGGTCAAGTAAATGTCTCATGCCAATTTCTAGTGTATAGTGCGAGGCCAAGGCATAACTAGTGAGTGGTTAGGCATCTAATTGTGCTAAACATGTTTTATATGCACCATGTGGTAATACCTTCCACTGGTGTACTCAAGATATGTAAATATTATTTCAAAATTTAATATAAAGGTCCAAGATGGCTATGGAGATAACCTAAGAATGACTATGGTTTCACTAGCGAGGAAGAGGAAAGTAAGCCCAAGGGTGAAGATATATAACAATGAGCATTAATCACCATGCATGGACTCAAGGATACTTTCTTCTTTGATTTTATTGCATTGTGGCATATTGATCTCATCTAATCTATTAATTTTTGTTTCTCATTTAGTGTTATTTCTAACCCACAAAAATAACCTTAAAATGTATCAATGACCCTCAATTCATTCCCAATTTTAAAATTGAGTGAAGCCTTTATCAATTATTTATGGACCATCCAAAAAATATCCTTATATGTTTGATAAATGTAACCATTTGGATTCACTTTAGCGCTCCATTTTCCATGTTGAGGATATGCCACTTATTCCAACTTGGCATTTGTAAATAGTAATAAACATTCTACTTTTTGAATTTTTCCTAGGTAATATTTTCTTATCACTTTTACCCAAAATCTAGCTAGAAATTTAGAAGCTTGTTGGTTTTCAAATATGATTTATTGAGATTGCACAATTTGGGCATGATAAGGGATTTTCAGGCTATTAAATCCCTTACTACATTAACAAATGTAATTTAAGAAATGAAAATTTCAATTTAACCAACCACTATCTCGGATTTTGGTGATGATTACCAGAAAATGTTTATAAAGTAGAATGTTTAGACTTATTAATTTCTAAAGTGGCAATTCCTCTCCACATTTTCATCATTTTTCAATTCCCTATGGAACATTTCCATGTGACCTTGATCTATAGGGTATTACACCACACCACATGTCATCCATATGAAGCATCCAGTCCTAATGTCTGTCAACACTTGGCAAAAGCAAATATAGCCTACTCAGTTTACCTTATTGTTGGTAGATTGTTTATAAATTTACAACATTGATGAATGTTGTCTACAAGTTCTTGTGTTCTATTGAAATAATTATGATGGTTTATGTAACAACCCCAGGCTAAAAGTTCATGTAAGAAAGATAATAAAGGAAAAATAAGATCTAGGTCAAGCGACAGTTATTCCAAGTTGAATGTTAGAAAAACTATCCTAGTGGGCATCACTTGTTGTGTTTATGGCTAAGGGGAAATTAGAAAAGGAAATGAAAAAGGATTTGGAAAGGAAAAAAGGCATTATTGGCATTTTATTTATGAAAATAAAGGAAAATAGGAGAAAAGAAGGGTGAAAGGTCACAGGAAAATAAAGAAACTTGAAGCACTAAGCATAAAAAGATATCAGAGCAACAATTGGTAGCCTTTTGTCAGTTTTATTTTTTATTTAGTCTCAGAGAGGAGAAGAGCACTAAGAGGAGAAGGAAAGCAAGAAAGGAAAGGAAGGATAGGGAAAGAAAAGGAAAGACATGGGAAGAAAAGAAGCAAGGATCAAGCAAGGAAAATATGGATCAAGTAGCTTCAACGAGAATACTTGCAGGTAAAATGCTACATGTATTATTTCCTAAATTGTTTTGGCATGCATGGTATATGCATGTGTATATTTGGTTTATTTTTTTTCGGTGGCATGGATTTTTCCAAGATTTGACAATGGTTTTAGCCTTGCTTTTCCGTTTCTAGATAGCCATGGTGTGATGGGATTCATTCATGGTTGAGATTTGGATTGTTGAAAGTTTTTGGATCTTGGTGAGGTGGTCTTAGGGAAATCCCAAGGGTTGGGGGTGGAGATGGTTTTCTCTTGGAAGCCCTCAATAGGTGGGTGGAGAAAGGAAAATTTCTCAAGGGATGGTGAAGGAATTCTGAGGCATCCAAGCTTGATTTGGTTTTGTGATCTCGGCACCGGTTTAGGTGATATCAAGGTATGGTGAGGGTGGAGGTGGTTTAACCTTTGGATTCCTTTGGTTGTTTATTGATTGGTTTATCCCATGAGATCCCACATTAATTCTTGGAATATGGCACTGGGGTGATTGCCTAAAATAAAGATTTGATTCAACCCAATCTATTGTCGGGTGGTACGTGGAAGTCCCATACCTGATTGGATTTTGCATATGTTTAATAAAAACTAAGTTTCTATTGATTTTGATGAGTAAATGTACTTGTTATTATGTGGCATAAATGGATTTCCTATCATTTTTATTTATCTCGTTATATGTTGGTTATAAACATGGTTATTTAACAGATCTCAGTCATGGCTCTCTTCATGTTTTTACTTGTATCTGAATGAATAATGAATGCATGACCTAATTGGTGTTATAAAAACTATTGTGAGAAGCCATTGGTCCTTCTTGTTAAAGCTCATGTAAGTTTCCATATCCTTATGTTTAGATATGCATTCATGACCTATAGGTTGCATGTTTACCAAGTGTTTGACAGAATGTCAGTCTCAGTTGGAAGAAGTCATCTCAAATCTTGGTTCAATTTTTCATTTATAGTCTTTGTCTCTATTTCATTCATCATTTCTTGAAGTTTCACTGAGTTCTAAGCAGAGGCCTGAGCCCTAGCCCTGAAAAAGTGGCTCATAATTCGGGTCCCTAGCATAGAACTGATTAGAAAAGTGCACAGTATCCAGCAGGCAGGACTATTGTAGGTAGCTGTTATCGCTCTATGATTTTTAAGGTTGGAAAGAAAAAGGATCATAAATGACACATCAAACCACTTTGCAGTCTAGGATCTAGCCATCTTAGACTCAGAGATGGATCTCTCTGTATAATTGAGATTTTGATTTTTCTTCTTACTATTTTAATATTTTAGGCTAGTTATATAAATAAAAGAGTGATTAATTGATTGATTGGATGGTTGGGGTAGATCTTGTTTAAACCTTTTCCATTGGGCTATGGAGTCAACAGTTGGATTGCGGCATCAAATTTTTCAAATCATTCACAAGGTTAGCTAACTATTTCTAATGGATCTTTAAAGCACAATAAGGAATGAAATTATAGAATGGTGAAATCAGTAATGGTTAAAAAGAAATTAAGTACCTTTTAACCAGACTTCAGAGGAAAACATGTATATGGTAAACACAGATAGAAATAAGGTGCTCTAACAACATATCTTACTCTAAACTTTTTGTTTTACGACAAGATTTAAATGATGCATACTATAGAAAAAAACAAAACATTTAACACAGAAAGAAGAACATCACCAAATAAAAATAGCTCAAGTGTATTGCAAACGGTCTTTATTATCAATGCTCCAGTGCCAAAATTACAGTGCTTCAAAAGAAAAAGTCTTTCAATTACTAGGGTCCAACCCCTAATACTTCCAATGCATGAAACATTTAACTAAAATATACAATGACTGTCGTATACACTTTGCAGTTTGTTATTAATTACAACAAAAATAAAATTTGACTAATGTAACCACGAAGTGGCCACGATGAGGTATCTTGGACATCTGGTCCCTTTTTTCTCAATTTCGTTGCTGGGTAGATAATTTTGCTATAGTCGCTGACTTGGCTGCTCTTTAATATGGTGTGTTGGCTTTGCTGACTCGGTTGGGTTCTGACTCAGCTCTGCGTTGTTCCATCAATCCAGGTTGTACTGTTCCTTTTGGTAGTTACACAAGTCACTCCATTGATCTTCATTTGGGATTTTGAATTTGATCAACCTACAATATACCTCATCTGCTTCAGTGTACTTTGAAAAGGTGGGCTTTACTGTAAAAACGTGTTAGAATTCATGTTCAATATAGATTGGATTTTTGATAGCTTCTAACATTTATTTTCATGTTATGTTGCCTTTGATATTAGAGATATTGAGAACATCCTTTGATATGTCTTTTAGCCTCTTGACATAATCTACACTAGTCATGAGTTTGTCATTAATGAAAAACACATAACGGAGACCCTTTTGTGTTAAAAGCTCAATTCTTTTAAAAAATCCATTTACTGTCAGCTCCAAATTCTGACATTTCTCCTCATGTTATATAGTCAAGTTATTTTTTGTAAATACCTTTTTCACATGTAGGATGGTCTTTGTCCTGTCTATTACTCCTAACTCTTCAAGCTCATACCTGTTCTTTGAATTCATAAATTTGATGATTCTGTTGGCTTTTGTTGGCATGTCTCCCAACTATAGGTTAGTAGTTGAAATAGCTTCCTTAGCTTTTTCAACTAGCTCCTTCTGTTCAAATACAATTTGGATGCTGGGCCAGATCTCATTCATGCCATTAATGATATTGTTCCAGATAATTTCCTTCACCCTTCCTAGAGTGTTGCTAATTGATGATTCCTTTTCAAATTTCTGCAATTTTTCAATTAATGTTATTGCCCTGTGCATTTCTGTTGAATGTGCGCTTTCAGTTATTTTAATTTGATCTTGCAGAAAGTTGACTTGAGTTTCAAGTCTCTTAATTTCCTATGTTTGAAGATTCATGCTTTCCATGAATCTAGCTAGATGTTTTGTACTGCTTCCTATCTCTATAGTAGTAGTTGCTGGAGTAGCTGTAGGAACAGTTGTAAGAGGAAGAGCCTCCATAGTAGGGATGGTTGATTGTGCTTCTTTTTCCTTCTCTTGTACCATCTTCTCCATCTCCGTTTCCAATTGTCTTTTTTGGAGTGACTTTTCCATAATCAATTTCATCATTTTTGCCTTCTGACTCTCTGTCTCCTCTATTTCTTTGGTTAGGGCATCATGTGTGGCAGGAATTTTGAGTTATTTATTCAAGGCCACTATATCCATCTCCTTCTTCTTAATAATTCCTTCTACTGCTTTCACATCTGATGGATCATAGTTGGATTGGAAAAACATCTCTATGATTTTTTTGTATGTGAAGTTCCTTTGATCCTTCATTACTAAGGTTGTCCAGAAGATGATAGATTGGGGTTCTCCTTCTTTTCAACTTGGTCATTGCAAACTGAAATCTATCTGCCTAAAAATAAACAAACATGTACACTAATACTGAAGAATACTGAAACACTTCCTCTTTGGTGAAATTTATGAATTTCTCATGGATGGCATCTGCCAGGAACTTATTGAAATTAAACACGATAGAGGGCTTTGTATTAGATGACAATATGGACAGGAAACCTATTATGGCCACATCAAGCCACTGATATGAATAATATCCTAGTAGATATGAAAGTACAATGACTATATGCCTGGTTCTATCAGGGAAAGCAGAGGAGGAATATGGAGGATTTTTGTTAGGCAGTGGAGTATGTTCAGTCATGAAGAGTTCTAAGGTTTTAGCTCTTTTGGAAAAGTCTAGTCTTTGGTACATTTCACTTAGGATTTCATGGGAAAAAGGAGATGCTCCCTCAATGATAGGATCTTGCATCATTTGCATTATAGATTTAGCATCGATGGTAAATAGTATGTCTCTTTCTGGGGCTATTACTACCCTTTGATGTGGGTTATAACATGACTGACATTTTATGATCAATTCTAGGTAGCTATGGGTTTTAGGAAAAATATAGAAAGGGAACTTTGTATCCCAAAGTCCTATATCATCCATTTCATCAACAAATTTGTCCTCCCACCAATAGTAGATGTCAAAGAGATGAAATTTGGATATGGTTTCATGTATCTTGAAATTTCTGTATGTAAGTGGGATATGGTCCAAGTCCACTGGTGGATGCACCATTGGATTGAACAACTCTTGTTCTTTCCTCTTCGGTGGCATGGCTGTCTTTGGCAAAGTTTTAAACCTGGACTATTTTTTGAATTTGCAAGTGAACTGTAACAAAAAAGGAATGAGAAGAATAGGGAACTCAGAGAGGGAAAATAGAAAGGGGATGAATAGAAAACGGGATCCAAGAAGGTGGATCTCTGCTAAATCAAGAGAAGTGCAACTTTCTGCAGCTGTGTCATTGTTTCATTGTGTATGCTCGAGCAAGCCTTCACCTTCTCCTATAAGAAAAAGATAACACATGGAAAACTTGGTAAATGAGTGAGATGACGCATTTGTAGTTTTAGAGAATCCTCATTGGAGTGGCCTCAAGTGGCGCGGGCCTTTTGGCTAACAGTCCAACGAATTCAATGTGCAATGGTATAGCATGGGAATGGAGGTGATAAGCGGATGGGACAGAGTGGCATTGCAGAGTGGCAAGATTGGTGAACGGTCACAATGGAGGGGTGGTTTATTGGAAAGTGAAAACCACTTTTCAGAGGGTCTATGGAGTGGTAAGTGGAATGAGTGGGGGCATGTGAAATCATGATAGCATGGCACGTAAGTGGTCCGAAACCACTGATTTCAGATGCCCCGCCCTCCCATAAAAATATTCCCATAAAAATAGAGCTTTATGCAAAGAATTAT
>APFE031111122.1:31114-51699 GCA_000404065.3 Pinus taeda
CTAATCTATGAAAGCAGAATGGAAATGAAGCAAACTACTTAGCAGAAAGTGAAAGTAAGAATTTAGAAGAAAAGCAACAATTACTAATACTCTGACGCTTCCCCAGCAACGGCGCCAAAAAGGATGGTGAGCTCCAGTATTGTAGCAATAATGCTACAACTCCTGAGGCTTCCTGTCTCTCATTTTATCAACCCGGTTGTTCGTACAAACTTGGAAGCGACTGTGCTATATGCACAAGTACTAGCTCTTGTCGCAGCTGTCACTTGGTCAGCTGGCACAAGTCCGCTAGGGCTCAAGCCAACTTCTATAGGCTCACAGAAGAAGCTTTATCAATGATGGACGAAAGCTAGCTCAAAGGAGGCTAAGCTACTTGACAAAAATGAACTAGAAGTAAATCAAAGCATGTAAACCTAGGAAACCCTAATTTAACTAGTCTAATCTCTATAAAGCAATGAAGATGAGTAATACTTCTACCAATGCTGCTACTACCTCTAATGAGTGGAAATGAATGGATCTAAACTACTTGCATTATAAAAGACATGTTTTTGTACTTTTCATTAAGTAGGTGAAATAATTGTGATTTTGTGCTTATTAGGGTTTGGTTGTGTAGTTTGAATGAGGAAGGGAGGAAAGCGTGGGACAGGTTAGGGAGGCTAGGTGAGGTCTCTATGGACCCTTCGCATTCATCCACAGAGGTTTTCCACGTTCAGAAGCTCGGGCACCGCGTGAATGACCTTCTACAGGATGTCTGCAAGGGATCCTACAAGATACTCAGGGTTTTCTACAGGATGTCTCTAAACTGCTACAGGATGATCTACCGTGAAGGATTGAAGTGATGGAGGGGTGATGGAATGGTAGGAAGGGATGTGTGAGGTAGGGATCAGGCTGGTGATGGCTCAGGAGTGGAAGGATGAGATGGGAAACAGGTGTAGGGAGTGTGTTGGAGTGATGTATGTGAACGGTCGAGGAATGAAGCTACGTGAGGAGTGGGAGACTTTTGAGGAAAGGACAGAACGCAGTGTAGGTCAAGGAAACGTGGTTGCATGCAGGGTCAAAATGGAAAGGATGGCAATGAAACGAGAAGGAGGAGAGTGTAAATGAAACAAATGATCAAAACTGTTTACCAAACCATAAATGCATCAACCTACATTAAGTGTGCAATGATTTCTTTGAACAGTAATCCCAAAACGCAAGGAGAAATACGTATGGGGTTGTGATGAAGAGATATGTGATGAGTGTAAATGACAAGGAAGCATCTAAATCCAAACCATAACTGTATCAAACAAGGTAATGCATTTTTTTGGTGGTCTGCTATGGGCTGCACCCCAATCTTCAAAAGAGATGGCAGTGAGCCTTCACAACCGTTTTTGCTGGAGCTCCAATGGATGGTATATATTTTCTGCTACGCTAAGCAAGTGGAATCAATCGTACCATAAGCAAAATCTATCTAACTCAGAAGAAAATCAAATTATCAAACTGTCATTCGAATTGCATGTGTAAACGAAACTCAAAGTGTTGGAAATGAAATGGAAACAACACTACAACAGAGGGGATCTATGGCTCTCAGGTTGGGCCCTAACCTGAGAGCTATAGTCTCCTAATAAAACTCAGGAATAGATCACAAACTGTCTTCTTTATTCATAATTCGAAGTCATGCCAAATTGGCTTATAGCAAAATAACGAAACTGGACTGCTTCAAAATTATAACGATAAACCAGGAGATTCAACAACCTATCTAAGGCTAAGGCCTCCATATTTATACAAAAAATGATGATCCGCCAAGTAGCCTTGATTCTAGGAGCTCGGCTGTCCAACTGAATTTTAACTGCGGATTTGTGAGGCAGTCAGAACTACTGTTCTGGTAGAACAGTTTATGACTGCTGTTCCTGTAGGACAGCTGGCTACTTCTGGAGCTTGGAGGGGAGATTGATTTGAGCTCGGAGTTCTTGGTGGGAATCACGATGACTGTCCCAATACCGTGGACATCTCTCCACAAAATCAACAGTGCCACCTTATTGTCTCCTTATCCCTTTTGTGTTGTCTCTTGCTCCCCTTTTTAGTGCCAAAACCTAGAATCACAATGCATTAGTCACGTAGATATAGTGTCTAACCTTCCTCCTACAAACAACATGAATAAACTAAGAAATGCATGCATAAGCAAATAAACATGAATGGTTTGAGCAAGTAAAGTAGGCCAAAATGAGCCCAAATTGTACCAAAATTGGGGCTCATCAGTCCTGACTATAGGATATGTCACAAAAAGATTTAAATACCACCTGACCTCATGCAAAATCAACAGTTCCCACGCCTTACCTTAACTGGACCTCACCACCCAAGGGAATTTCAACACCGCCGGATCTACCACCTGATTTGGAAATCACCTCGATAACTAGACTATCCTAAAACAGTAAAGTTACACATATGAGGTACAGCGGCAGACATCAGGCAGAGCGTACTAAGAAAATGGATATGGACACCCATCACCACCAACCCGTGCCAACATATGTAAATGGATTTTTTATAATAATAAATGATTTGAAATCCCCCCTAGAATTATGTATAAGCGGAATCCGGTAGTGACCCTTCCCGAAAAAACCAGTAAATCCTAATACCACTATCGAGTCTGTTTAGGACTCGGTTCCCTCGCAGCAGCAAATACAATAACATCCCTGGAAAATCCACCATCTGTATCCAATCCTAATGGCAATATTTTTACAGGGATGAGATAAGGAGAAGAAATTACTCCACTTATACCACCATCGCTCCAGGAGGTGATTTAGTAGACCTGAGGGAACTAACTATGTAATAGAGGGACATGATAAGGCAAATGGATACTTGCATACTAACATTTGGACATTAGGAAGAGTGGTCACTAAATAAATGGTTATGGAATTTGTAAAACTACTATCTGAAAGGGAAAATTGGGATAACCCTAATAATATTGTTTAAACCAGAAACAGGCTACATGGTGTCTAAATAACGAGTTATTGCCTTTCTAAAACCATCGTCCGAAAGGGAAAATTGGGATAACCCTGATAATATTATTTAAACCAAAAACAGGCTACCAAAACCATTTAAAGGGGGAACTTTTCAAAGGAAATTTATGAGATTTTACTTAACTAAACCATAATTTCCTTACGACACAGGAATTCATCCCAATTAACTGTAAAAAAAGACAGTATTGAAAACCCCCAATTCAATTTTTCCTACCCTAACCCTGAAAATTCATAGTATTCTTAACTTTAATCGCAAGAAGGCATACCTTGTTCCTTATTGTGCAGCGACATTGTTGTTCACAGGCCAGTTTCAGGTACACGCCTGTTGTTGAACCATGTGGTTTCCAAGACGGAGCAATATTGCATTTCGCCTCAGCTGATATAGCCTCTTTACCATGTTTGTGTTTTCTTTGCTTTGTAACATATGCGAGAACTTTAAAACACTGTCAGGTGAGATGACAGACTAGGCAGGGAACCATCAACCTCACCAAGGACACTGATAAGCTTAGTGGTAAGCTTCACCAATTTTACACACACAAAAAACACATGAACTTCTTTCTCTATTAATCACACAAATTTGATTGATTACAATAAACCTAATGTGGGGTATTTATGTTTTTTAACTAGGGACTCAACTAATTTTCACTCAAACTAACTTCAACATGTAAACACACACTAAATTTAACTTTCTTAAATGTAAGACTAAACTCAAACTAACAAACTTGTCTCAAAACAAATCAACTCACACTCTAAATCTAGAATACACTGCATGCCAGAGTGATTAGTTATTTTTAACAAAACCAAAGTAATGGGGTGTCTGATTCTTATTAAATGGATGGGAAATTTGAATTTGGAGAAGAACAAAATAAGAATATATTGGGATGGAAATCATGGCCATTTATCTTTTTAATTGATATTTTAGATGTCGTTTTTGCTACATCATCATCAGGAAGAGGGAATGTGATTTCTTTGTTTGGCTTCTCCAACCAACTATGCAGTTGCAGGGTAAGTGCTTAAAAAATATTTTATTGTCTATTAGTGTTGCAATTCATGTCATTAAATAATGAATTAAAGTTGTCCTCCTTAGGGATCAACTGAGTTTCTAAATATGCTTTAATCTGATTTTTTTAAGTGGAACTAGTTTGGAATACAAGATTGAATACTTTTGATACTATAAAATTAAGGATGTTTGCATTTTTTTTTAAATGGGGGTCACAAAATTAATGTCCACCTGCACATGTGCTTAGTTTGTGTGAATTGGTCTAGTTTGAGAGTGGGTCTTCCTATTATCTGTTCAATTTTGATTACCCATTTTCCTTTTATGCAAGTCCACTAGGTTGTGTACAATTTATATTATGGATAACTAAAGTGTTTTTCTGGTAGGGCGTGGTGTTCGCTATTATTGTAGGTGCAAGAGTTTCTAGAACCTTAAGTGGCACACATTCATTGGATGGGACAAAATTGATTGGAAAACATTGTGCAAGATAGACATGCTGAAGATGTTTGCGTTAAAATAAAGTTCAAACACATTCCCTTTCCTAATAGGTTGTGGATGGATGATGAAGGTCAATGGGATAACATAACATTAACAAGCTGCAGAGGCACCATTCTAAATCGTCGAGACTGAGATTGTAGTAATTGATGGAGCGGCAATGTGGGGAATTATTTTTGTCTCAAGTTTTGTCTCTCAAGAATTTAAAAGGATTAAGACTAGTGAAAGCTACAAGATCTGAGATTCAAGAACGTGAGATGATAGGAATCCTTGCACGTAAGTCGACAGGAGAAGAATATCCATCTTAGAGATTTATACCTCAAAATATTGGGAAGGAAGCCTTTCACAATTAGAGTTCAAATCGGTGAGTCGAGATTTAGTATGGTTGTCACAAGGGTTAGGTTACATGAAGCCCACTTCTTTGCATTAGTGTTAACTTGAAATGGTCGCTAGGCATATGTTTATAAATTTAATTCGAAGGGAGTTTTGGGAAAGCGCTCTCCCTTAGCGCCCATAATCTAAAGTTCGACTTTGGTGGGTATTATTATGAAGAGCACTTAGACTTGGTGGTTTTGATAAATGCCTGCACTCATTATCTATTATTATTTTCAAGACCTTGACTTTAGGATTTGATGTTTATTTTTAAAAACATATTCTTTATAGGTGATCACTTTCGCTATTCAACAAATTTTGCCAGACACAATCAATTTACTTCACTAATTCCATCAAATGCACATAATCTGCAATCCAAGCATTCTACCAATCCCTAATATTTTTGTCAATCTTCCCTCAAATCTACAAATAATATCCATGATCCATTATGAGTGGAATTCATATGGTTGAAGTCACCAATGCTAATTTCATGTTGCCTTTAGAGGAGAGGAATATGTAACAGGTATATGCACAAAATGTGTATGACTTACTTTCTATCGAATCACTTTATTCCAATGTCAATGGTTGGTGTAGGTGGTGCAAGCAATCCTTCACTACAAATGACATAAGTTCAAGTATGCCTTTCATTTTTTCATTGAAATAATATTACACCTTTGACAAGTTAGAAAATTTAAAAAGTGTATCGAATCCCCGATTGTTGTATCCCTAGGCCCAACTTCTCCATTGTCAAACACATAATTATATGCCCATGCAATGAGGAAGAGAACTTTATATATAATTATAACTTGGCATGGAATATATCCTTAAACATTATTTCAGATTTCATGCAATAATGCCTTCAATGTTAATTCACAAAGGAGTAGTATATATTGTGACTCTTTGGAAAATTTGGTGCCCCGAAAGTGCTTTTTCTGGCATCCCTCTTACTGATGTGATGTCAATGAAACCTCCTCTCCCCCATCACCCCTCTACCTTGTCACCTCCTCTCACCGGATCCATCACCTCCTCTCCCGACTACATTAAATCCACTCTTCCAACCTCCACCTATCCAAATCCCTCCCGCACCATTTTCCAAAATTTTCCAACAAAGCTCCCCTTTTTCAACAAGCAGAGGAGAATACAGATACTATGTCGACTGAGTCAATGCAGAGACATGAATACCTATTCCTAGTGGAGATTCTATAGAGTGTGGTCTTGATTTATATCTGCATGTTTAGCCCTGGTAAGTCTAGGACTTGCTATGTTCAACACATTCTTTGAATAATTGGCATATGATTTGTGAATTGGGTCATGTCAAGGTCTGTGAACTGTGAACTCGCAAATGATCTATGAATTAGGTCAGTTAGAGTGAACATTGATATACAATATATTGATCCACGCAATGTCAATATATATTTACATTTATGGGAATCTATATCCTAAACGGTTACACACTCCAATTGCTATATCTAAGATCTTCAACGCTCAATGCATAATTCTATCCTAGGAAGATCATTGAGAATACATAGATTGAATGCTTTGTTAGAAACTTGAAAACTCAATCTGAAATGACTTTTCATTTGCAAATGTCATTAATAAGCAAATTTGTAGATTAGATTCCAGGTAAAAAGTAAAGTTTATATCTTACAGTCTGATTAATAATGTCTAGTTACTATTAGAAACATTATTGTTATGAAACTAGCTCACAAAAAGATAGAAAAGATAGATTAACGACTTAAAAATTAGCCTCTTTGAGGGGGCAACCTCCTTTACATTACAAAAATGAACAATTCTTCGATGATACAAATCACAAGACCTCCTTTCTATATATAGGAATCTAAGGGGTCATAATATAATCAGAGTTGACATAACAATAATAATGTAAGGGCACAACAATAACAATAGTGGGCTTCTATGGGGCACAATAATAACAATATGGGGACTACATGGGCCCAATAATTTAATAAGGGGTTGCACTAATAAAAATAAGGGGTTACACTAGTAGTATAGGGACCTAACAGGCCCCTCTCCTTCAAAAAGTGTTTTCTTCAACACTTGAGTAGTTATGGATGCTTTTATATAAAATTGTCATCCTCCCATGTGGAATCTTCAGCAGGTAAGTTCTTCCACTTGATGAGATACTCTGAAATTGATCAATTTCATAGCTGTCGAGTTCTTGCTTCCGTGACTGCTTCAGGTTCCAATATGATTTTTCCCTCCTCGTCAAGTTCCAACAATATTGTTTGAACTGGGAGCTTGTCATTTATAAACTTATTTAAGCATGAAACATGGAAAACTGTGGGCACTCGGGAAGATGCAGAAGGCTCCAATTTGTATGCCATAGAACTAATCTTTTACAGTGCCTTGTAAGGACCATAATACTTTGGTGATAATTTATTATCCTTCTTAGCTTGCTTGAGGGACATTTGTTTGTATGGTTGTATTCGTAAAAATACCAAGTTGCCTATATCAAAACTTCTTTCGTTGCATTGTTGATCTGCCTGTTGTTTCATTCAATTTTGTGCCAAACTAAGGTTATCCTTTAAGAGTTGGAGAACTTTTTGTTGTTGAGGGTCTACCTTAACACCTTCATGAGGTACAACATGACCCAAGTATTCCACCTCTTGTACTCCAAAGAAACATTTGGAGGTTTTTGCATATAATTGTTTCTCATCCAATAGTCTGAGCACTCTATCAACATGTTGAACATGACCCTTCCAAGACTTGTTGTAGATTAGTATATCATCAAAAAATACTAACACAATTTTTCTAAGGGTTTGAAAATGGAATTCATTAAACCTTGGAATGTAGAAGGTGCATTGGTAAGGCCATAAGGAATGACCAAAAATTCATAATGACCCTCATGAGTTCTAAATGTTGTTTTCGGAATGTCTTCAGTCTTCATTCTAATTTGATGGTATCCTGCATGAAGGTCCAACTTGCTGAAGTAAATTTCTCCATGCAATTCCTCCAATAATTCATCAATGAGAGGAATGGGAAATTTATCTATAATAGTGAGCTTGTTGAGCTCTCTATAATCCAGACACATGTGCCATGATCCATCCTTCTTGTGCACTAATACTACTGGAGGAGAGAAAGGACACTGACTAGGTTGAAATATACCAGCCTCTAGAATTTTTGCAACCATACGTTCAATTTCACGCTTTTGTGCAAAGGGATATTTGTAAGGCCTGATGTTTGGAGGAACACATATTGGAAAATGAATAGCATGATCATGATCATAGATAGGTGGGAAGCCTTTGGGAGTCTCAAATACCTTGGAATGATTGTTCAAGACTTTTTGGAGATCTCGAGAAATAGATGATTTCGACGTGGGAACCTCTAGCGAACATAATTGTGCAATTACGCCACGTTGTTCTTCCTTTAGAAGCTTTTTAATTCTGTTAGAGATGATTATATTTCCTAGTTTCCCTACGATACCCCTTAATTTAACTTCCTTTCCTTCTGAAAAAAAATTGAAGAAGAGTTCTTGAAAATTAAAAGTTATCATACCCAAAGATTGTAGCCATTGGACTCCTAGTACAACACCAGCACCACCCATTGGAATGGAAAGAATTAGGTTATTCAAAACATATTCTCCCATGGATAGCTTGATATTATGGCACTTTCCAAAGCAATTTATGGTTCTTCCATTTGCAACCATCACTTGACACTCTGGTGTTGGATATAGGAAGAAATTCAATTTCTTCACTATCTTACAATGAATAAAATTATGGGTATTTCTCGAATAAATCAACACTATTACCTTTTTCTTTTGATATTTCCTTCTATCTTGATAGTTTGAGGAGTGGTAATTCCTGCCAATGCATTACAATATATGGTCAGATTCATTTCTTGATGATCGTGTGATCTATCACTTCTTGAACCTTTTTATTCTTGATATGTTCTTCTATCTTGAGAGTTTGAGGAGTGGTAATTCTTGCCAATGCTTTACAAGATATAGTCATATTCATATATTCTTTCTATGGGATTGGTTCCTGGTGTATATACTCTTCTTTTGACATTTCTTGAGCCTTTTCTTCCTCATCTTCACAATCTATGTAAAATAATTTCTTCTCAGCACACTTATAACCTTTAGTGTATTTGCTATCACAACTGTAACAAAGCCCTTTTTCTCTTTTTTCTTCCAATTGTTGTCATGTAAACCTTGTAGGTTGTGGAAAGCTAGGAGAAAAAACACTTCCATATTTATAGTTGTGAGTGGTAGGATTCCTTGTTTCCATAATTCCTCTTTCAATTTTTCTTGCCAACCTAACTGCCTTCTCCAATGAATCAGGTTCCTAGAGACAAACCTCATGTTGAATGTTATCCTTTAAATTCCCTATGAAGACATCAATCATTTGCTTCTCTAGAATATAATTTACCCTTATATTCAATTTTTGGAAGTCCTCAATGTGCTCTACCATTGAACCCTTTTTTATATATTTATCAATTGGCTAAGGAAGGTGTTACTCTTTGTATCCTCATAATGTGCTATAATTCCCTCCATGAAAATTGACCAAGTGACAAGTGGTTTACAAGAACAAAGCCCTTTATACCATAAAAATTAATTCAATTTTAAATATAAATATGCAATATTTACCTTTTGTAATAGTTGTACACCATGTAGATCAAAATATTTCTCCATTTGTAGTATCCAATTTACCGGATCCTTGTCATCAAACTTCCTCATATTGAGCTTTCTTTTTCTTAGGAGCTCGATCTTGAATCTGTTGTATCTCTATAATTTCATATCTCCAAGGTCTGAAACTGCATCCTGCAATAGCCCTCTGAGTCCTAGTTCTAACCCCGCAAGTCTGATCAAAATTGGACTCTGCAAGGAAGAGTTATGTGAAATCTCCCACGACAACCTGAGTATAGACTTAGTTTAGTAGAGTGAACCTGTACGAAGTTCCACGTGTCACTATTTCAACCTTAGGACCTAAAACCAATATATAGAAAATTGCAGTCCGTCCTCTTTCTGTGACTTCTTACGAAATTTCAATTTGATGCTCAGAGAGAAAGTTATGACGATTTTCCCAAGGTCGCCTATTTGGGATGTAATTCGAGAGCCTGCAGCAACCCTAAATGTCTTGGACTATATATCCTACAATGTAGTGAAACAATATCTAAGATTCAGGCCCGAGCTTCACCAAGTTTCTGACTCAAATGGGTTTTAATTTCAGAGTCTGAAACTTTGTAGAAAAATAATTATAGTAAAAATTCCACGATAACCTGTTTGAGATGGAATTTTGTAGCTCGAAAAAACCATAACTCCCTTAGATCATATCTTCGAAAATATAGCGAGGCAAGATCTGAAATTCAAACCCAAGATCATAGAGATTTCAGCTCAAATGGGTTTTTCGTTTAGTGTCTGAAATTTCGCAAAAAAAAAAAAAGAAGAAGAAGAAGTTATAGTGAACATTCCACGATGACCTGTTTGGAGTACTAAAACCCTAGAATCCAAAGCTCTAATACCAAATGTTATGAAACCAGCTCACAAAAAGATAGAAAAGATAGATCAACGACTTAAAAATTAGTCTCTTTGAGGGGGAAACCTCATTTACATTACACAAATGAACAATTCTTCGATGATATAAATGACAAGGCCTCCTTTCTATATATAGGATTTTAAGGGATCATAATATAATCAAAGCCGACATAACAATAATAATGTATGGGAACAACAATAACAATAGTGGATTTATTTATGGCACAATAATAACAATATAGGGACTACATGGGCCCAACATTATAATAAGGGGGTTACACTAATAAAAATAAGGGGTTACACTAGTAGTATAGGGACCTAACAATTACTTTCTAGCTATGTTACCATATCCATGAGACCAAGGGGGGCTCAGTGGATCATAAGCGTATTTGGTTCCCCTAATTCGTCGAGATACACTTTGTGGCAAATGGTGCAGGATGGTGGAGTGGAGTTAATGCAGCGAGAGAGGAGGTGATGGAGATGGGGAGAGGAGGTTACATAGATGGGCACCGACGGGAGAGGGGCGACGGGAGGTGCTAGCGCCATCACGTCAGCCAAAGAGATTCCAGAAAAAAGCAATTTTGGAGCACCAGATTTTCCAAAAAGTCGCAATATAGATTACTCCTAAATCCACATAGATTTGAATTTGAATTTTCCAACATACTTTTCACATTTTGAATTTTCCCACCCAGGCTGATGACTTGTGAGTGTCGATATGGCTTCCTGCCTGCCTGTGTTGTTGAGCATCAACAACCCCAATATAATCTAAGACCTCCACTTCTTTCTCTCCATTTCCATTCAATTCATTTTTTTTTTAACTCGTCTTTCCATTCAGTCTCTGTAGTATATAGAGAATTATGGGTTTTTCTAGAACTCATCTAGTGTTGCAAATTTGTAGCAGCCCAACATGATCAATCTCTGCAGAAACAATAAACTCATTATTATCGTCATCAGATATTGAGGAGTCATTGCCTCTGTGATTTGGAAGATAGATTGGGATGAAATTGGTATTGCCTTTGAAGATTTAATAGAAAATAAAATTTCAATATGGAAACAAGGTGGGCTGCAGGGCAGCAAGTCCCTGCCCTGAGCTGGGAAAAAGCAGTGCGTTTCTTTATGCTATGGCGAATTCGACAGTAGCATTGACAATGGTATCCTGAAGTTACTTTTGTCAGAAGCGTTGGTGGAGTAGCAGTCGTTGCTTCAGTAGCAGAGGTTCAACATTCATTGACTCAGTAGCAGAGGTGCATCAATGTTGATGCAGCGGCCGCCAATAGATTCGGTTGACTCAGCAGCAGCAACATCAGGAACATCGCACACCTGTAAGAAAAACAGAAAACAGTGTTCGAATTAAGAATTAAGTGCAGTACGGACGTCAAGGATGCAGGTGAGCAAAATATACCACTGAGCCTATCGCCTAAAATCGCTGGAAAAGCAATTGAAACGGCGGTCTCTAATGAATTGCAAGAATTTGTTTCTGTCTCGCCATGGAATCTAGCGGTGGATAATAATATCGACAGTACACCAAGATCCTCGTTCGAATCCAGACAATATGCGGCACCTCCAAGATTGTCATTTGTAAAGGACTCCCCGAGGTTTTCATGCGACCACAGGGAAATTTCCAGGCCATCTACAATCGAGCGGAAAGATGCAGCTGTACTTCGGTGCTCTTCGTTGAAGGTGAAGGAGACATCCAAACTCTCTCCGGATACCCCGAGTAAACGTTCGCCAAATGTTGTTGCGCGTCTTATGGGGTTAGACGAAATGCCTAACTCCAGCAGTCCGGTGTCAGCTTCTAAGATCATGGAATGGAAAAAAATGTCGAATACAAGCCCAAGGACTGGAAGAGCGTGTTTGGAATTCGGCAAATCTGTTTCTGAGGTAAATATTAAAGATCAAGCAAGCAATCATAGTGACGATAATTCTGATTGCTTCAATGGCTCAGCAAATATAATAAAGATCTCTCATACGACCGTCGAAAGTCCATCTGCTCAGTCTCCTTCATCTCAGAAGCTGGACGAGGCACAAATCGCTGCATTTAATGTTTACGAGAAGAGGCGGAAATTAGTTGGAGAGCTAGAAAACTGTCACAGAGATCTTCAAGCTCTTAAGAAGATTGTAGAAGCCCTGCAGATTAAGGAGGCTCTGCACTCTGGAGAAACGTCAGAAAATGGGGAGACTCTTACTGGTCATACACCTAAGCTAATAATGAAGCCTGCAAAGGTTGCAGCCAAGCCTGCTGTACCGTCTTCTTCCTCGATCTCTGTACAGTCGGATAGCGCTCTTTTGTCTCCTAAGCACAATGTTAGACCGAACAGAACAGTATACCAGAACAATGGTGCCGAGGAATCAAAGCCAAGCAATACCTTCAGAATCTTGGAATCGTATATAACTTTCCAAGAAGGGTAAAGAGTCTAGTCAACAGGTACTCGCCGAGAAAGTGGATGAAACAGCGGCATGATTAGTTTATAGGATTGCCTCGGGTTTCAACGCATATAACAGAGGTCCCATCGAATAGTGCAGGTTGCAAATGAGCCGACGTTGTGGTGGGGTATGGGGGTTAGTCACCATTTAGCTGTCCAGCTAACCTCTAAGCCGCACAATCTAAACCCTAAGCATTGACAATGATCATCGCAACACTCAACAGTTGTTTAATGAACCACAAGATACTCTCCGGAGCATGACAACTGGAGTCACCGTCCTGACGGAAAACATTTATAACAAAACATGTAATCTGATAATTAAGATTGTGAAGTACTGCTTTGGCTGCATATCGTAGATTGGTCTTCAAGAATGCTGATGAAGTAAAGAGCGATAGACATGGCTGAGTACTGACATCACTAATATGAAAAAGCAGAACATCAGAGACACAGATAAAGCCAACGCCAACTTATTAACACGGCCAGATCTCCCCAAGTTGATAAGGGCGATTGCCGATAAAACAACGCCCATTGAACCGATCACCGCGGTTATAACTGAACCGACCACCAATATAGGGTTTCTTTCACTGGACTCCATGGGAAGGTTCCATCTTGAAGGCATTCTGCTTCGTTGCACTTTTCGTTAGTCCTCTGTTCTAAGCTGTACCTTATACTCAAGCGCCCACTCTCTCCACAGCCTCGTACGAGTTTAAAAACTGCGGGCTCTGCGCAACGATGGAATTCTCTTTCAGATTAATGCATGGAATAATAAATCGACAAAGACGATTCTAATATCGTAAAAGGTCATGCATATTACCCACCGATACCAAACAGCTATGCTCCAGCAATGAAATCCGTATTATAGATTTTTTAAACTAATTTTGGACCGCACTAAGTTCTTAAAGCAGACGCGACCGTATTTCTTAAAGTTTAAACAGGTAAATTTTGTAAATTGCATCGAAACATAATACTTACTTCCTTCGGATTGTTATTTTTAAATTTTTAAAAGTTATTTTTTACATGTATGTTTATCGAAGTTTTAAATATCTATTACTTTATTACTTTTATAAGTTAATTTGATTATGTCCCGAGTCCAATCTGCTTTTATAAAGATTGTGAGTGATAAAAGTATTGTTCGAATTAAGTAGCCAAAGCTATGATTAACAAAATTTATCGTGAAGCCCGTATTTTAAAGGGAAGAAAATAGAAAAACAGATGCGTAGGTTGACCACCGAGTAAATCAATGTGAAAAAGCCAAACTATAGTGCCCGCGTATATATCAAGATTACCAAAGATTACCTTGCATGCAAGCCACGTGCTACACTTGATACACACCAGGAAGGGCATTACCTGCTAGCGCGTAAGTGAGGCATTTTCAATCGACACAGAATTCAGACTGCTTGCGGAGTTAAGGCTTCAGGCCACGGTAAACAGGTTTCAAAGCACTTGATACACACCAGGAAGGGGATTACCTGCTAGCGCGTAAGTGAGGCATTTTCAATCGACACAGAACACAGAATTCAGACTGCGTGCGGAGTTTAGGCTTCAGGCCACGGTAAACAGGTTTCAATGTATTTCTTTGTTTTGACAAACACATTGCTTCTCGGGTATATTTAAGCATTTTGTACCATTTCTAAGGGCAGCGAATCGGTAATATCTTTAAACTTAGTTGCAGCAGAGGGTCTGAGAGTCTTTGCATACCTAACCAAGAATTTCCTATTTCAGTGTTTTAAACCGCAAACGCTGCAAATATTTCTGTGGTCCACTGTAAAAGCTTTTCACGACATTGTCAGCGGAGATTTGTTATTTTCGAGGAACAATTCGGCAGTTTCATGTCAATTTTCTGGTTCGACGAAGATAGGAAACAATTTCGTTTATTTGCCGCTAAAATGTATATATTGAAGTCGCTTAGGGTTAATGTTTTAATTCTTTAGAGACACCTGTTGTAGTTCAGGGCTAAATATCTCTTATAGAGACAAGTTTCCGTAGCTTTACTTCAATTTTCTTTTTCAGAGACAACTGGCATTAGCGTAGTTTCTGTGTTTTAGATAATTTTAGTGTTTACAGATCATTTTTTAATACTTGTTTTCATGCTTCTATCCGCAGGTAAGTAGACTGTTATGCTACCGCTTTCTGCAAGAACTTTCTCAGCGCTTTGTTCAGGTAATAATTCATGAACTTAATCCTCCTTTTATTCTGCAAAAAGGCCATTGCTTTTGTAATTAGTTTAGTCTATTCTTGTGCAAACTCAGTATAGTCATCTACAGAAATTACTAGGAAATACTGAAGCCCGATACTTACCATGAAACCTTTGAGGTTTATATAAGTCTGACTGTTATAGGAGGAGTTGTTCATATCGTAAATTAGCTCTGCTAGCTCGGGAACGTATTTCCCTGTTAATAAAATGAACAATTATGAATACCAATATTGTACAATGAACATGGCCGTAATTAGAATATATTAGCAAAGTAAAAGGTTGTAATATCTGAAATATGATCGAACTCGCCTCCATAGCTTTCTCCTGCAATGTAGAAATCATGTCTTCTATACTGGGGAAATCTCTTGAACCAGTTCCGAAGGAACATGTAAGTATCTATGGCTGAGGAAACATTTCAGAGCACTAAGAAATTAGTAATATGCCACATTTTCAAGTTTTTTTCAGTAATCTGTAAGAGATGGGTAACCAAAAAAATCAAATTCTCACCAGTTATGTTGTCTCCAATTGTATTGTAATCAGCCGAAGTATTAACCCACTCCCACTGGACTCACGCTTTGTTCCTTTCTTCGCAGGAAACCAGCAAAGTTTTCTTCTCCGCCAAGCGACAGGCTGTTTCTTCTCCGCCAAAGGATTCAGCGGTCATGCCTTAATCTTGCTCTGATTCAGCGGTCATGTACAGACTATCCACGTTTGGCTACCGAGAACGAACAATTTAAAGGCAGGCCGTTGTTCTCATGCAAATTACGGTTTTGACACCGCAATGCAGGGATTGTCGACACGGCAGGCAGGGAATGTTGACACGGCAGGGCCACCATGCTTATGTTAAGTACATAAGTTAAGTTTTGTTAGTCTTGTTAACATTTTATGTTAGGCCATTAATGCTAATGCTATGTTAGCATTAGTTCATGAAACTATCTATCAAATGACCTGATCACTTTGTAATTATCCTAACTTTTTAGCCCGTATACCTGCCCTACGCCTCGTTTTGAGGCCAAATAAGATGGAAAATCCATTGATTGGTTAAAGGAATAAAAAAATATTAAATATCCTGCTGCATTCCAGCGAACTTTGGTTTAAGTTATTTAAGGTTCATTGATTACAGTGCCAGACTAATGCTAGCCTTGCCGATCGATTACTATAGTCCCTGCCAGCCCGGAGGGCAGGGACTAATAAGAGAGGAATACTATTTGTATATGCCCAGGTTCAAAACTCTCAAGGCTAAGATCAGTTGAAGATGAAGAGTACCAACGGTTGCAGTATTGATTTGTACCATGTTATGGGATTATTGGTTGGGGCAAGCGAGGAAGAAATAAAATTATCATATCGAAAATTGGCCAGACTCCATCACCTAGACGTTGCGCCCTCTGATGGGAAGGATAAGTCTTCCCACGATTTCATGGATATACACAGTGCGTATACAACTCTGTATAATCCTCGCTCTAGAGTTGATTATGAGGACGAAGCTAGGAAACTGATCAATGTTGGCGATGAAGATTGATCATTACTTGAATAATTACTCCAATAAGGCGTTATATGACCATTATGTATGGAATTGAGCGGATGTATATATCATCAGAATTAGTAAGCGTATCGTTATATATATCGCCCCGGCTATTAATCTATTAATAATGTGTATATATTTTCAAGTAAAACGTTATATTCGGGATTATTGATTTTAAGGATGATTCATTGTGCATAATTTCACTTCAGTCGTTACATACGTTTCAAGCCATATTTTGGTTCAAGTATATGGTCATTACAGTAGCTTGGTTTTTGTGTCTGTGGTTACTTTGGTTTGGTTAGGAATGAATGTATGTTTTTGAAATTCATTAAATTTTATCAAATTTCATTAATAATTTAAGTGTTTTTTAATTATATTTTTGTTTTTAAACAATTAAATATATTTACACTTTTAACAATATTTTAAATACAAAAATTAATTTCCACATTTAAAATTATATCTCAAATTATAATAAAATATTAAAACCTTTAAAAAAAACTACACCTCAATATGATATTTGTATGATAAAGTTTGGTGTTAATCATTTTCTATTATTTAAAAAAAATATTTAAATATTTAGAAACACATTTTAAATAACCTAATAAAATAAAATTCACATCTAAATTTATATCACCAGATTATAACAAAAATATTCATTATTGATTTTTTTTTTATAATTATATTTGTTGGATAAAAATTGGGATTGCGGATTTTAAATTTATAGCATTTTATTGAAAGAAATTGTACACTTCAAATTTATAAATAATGGAATAAACTTGTACACCTCCATATTGATAAACTATATAATCTTTATCCAATACAACTAAAAAAGTCTAATGATTATAATAAAAATGTGTTGGTCCACTATAATATATTTTAGTAAAGATGACACAGCGAGAAAAGGATCAAATGGTTCAGCCTTATCCATCTTATCTATATAATTTTTGTAATTATTAATATATGTTCTTGTCTGCGTTTTGGAGTTATCTTAATTTCAGATTAGAGTTATTTTAATATAATATTATAAATTTATTTTATTAATTTATTATTATAAAAAATAAATATATAGATGAAATTAATAAATAGTTGATTTCTTTTTTATTAGTGTGAATTTGAAATTAAAATGTGTAAATATGAGTAATAAAAGAATTTTATATCTCTATATAACTTAGTTTTTTCTCTCGCGTATATTAATTGGATTTAGTTTAGATGAATTTTATATTTTTTATTGGATATAGTTTAAATTATTAGTAGAAATGTTGTTATTCTTTCCATAAAAATTCAATTTCTATGTGATATGTTGAATTTATAATAAGTATTTCTTTAAGCCTTGTTGCCTAAACAATCCCATATATATTCTTTTTATTGAACGTTACAGATATTTCTTATACACATATATATACATTAAATAATATTCGTTATCATACAAAGTAATGTAAGTTAATCAGTTGTGGATTTGTTCAGAATCCCAAATAAGTCCTCCAAAGGCTCAATAATATGGAAACCAATGATAAGAGCCTTCCTCTTGATTTGAAAATGGATTGCATGCCTTGTATAGATGGCTATAAAATAAGAATAGAGTGCAACCCCTAGGATGGTGCATGTAATGATTATAGCTCATATATTATCCTCTCTTCATCGTTTGAATATTACTAGCCTAACATATGTCAATGCCCATCCCCTAGTAGCAGAGGTCATATTGGATGGAAGTCGACTATGGGATTGGGTCTAATAGCAGAAATAGTGGAAAAATGGGATTAGTACATTGACTTGTTGGTGGAGAATCATGCGTATAACAAAGACAGTGTTCCAAACATGCATGTTTGGTCAAAAAATACCCACTCAGGAGATTTCACTACCACATTGGGTATAAGGCATGGTTCGAAGAATAGTTCACCAAGGAAAGAAGTTGGTGGTGAAGGTATATATGGGGAGCCAGTGCCCCTTTGAAGACCAAACTCTATGTGTCTAGCTCTTAGTGACTGGTTACTCACCTAGGACAAGCTAAAAAGGCACAATTTGTCTGGTCCCAATTAGTCTCCCCTATGTAAAGCTTTAGAAGAGTCCCATTCCCACCTCTTTATGTGATGTCGTTATCTATCTTAGGTTAGTGAGTTTTTGTGGAGATTTTAATCCTAAGTCAAGGTGGATGGGCTCAAATCTGGTTGATTCTTTTACAATGTATTGGCCCAATGAAAAATTTTCTTCATTCAAAGGTCTATGCTATCTGCTTATTGCTTTTGTTTGGTGATCACGGAATCATGTCATTTTTCAAGATAAGTTCATTCCCCCCTTCAATATGTTATAGAGATCACTTCCCTAGCTTAGGAATTCAAGGCAGATCGTCCACTCCCTAAGCAGAGGATCCCATGTATGTCTGAAATTAATTTTGTTTCTCCTTGGGGATTCTTCGATGGTAGTAACCAAGGTCATTCTCCATGGTGTTGTGTCAGGGTATTCTTGTACTTACGTCACTACTATTCCTTATATGTATGATATGCCCCTTATAGAGGGTCTAATAATGAAGCTAAGTTTGTAGCCTTATGGGTTCTAATGAAAGTGACCCAAACAAAAGGTACTTCGAATCTCCAAGTAAGGGGGGATTCAAAGATATTCATTAATTGGGTGAACCACAGGGTAGGATTGAACATAATTGGATTGGAAACTTTATTGTCAAACATTAGGGTTGTTCATAATTCTTTTCAACAAATCAATGTTTATCATATTTTGCATTAGCTTAACATGGAAGCAGATGATCTATCCGAGGAAGCTCTCCATCTTCTAGTAGGATCAATTGGACTCCATGAATTTGCAGATGGTGAGGAGATCGAGTTGATGTCATCCAATCTCTCCTTTTAGCTTTTTGATATCTATATGTACATTATTTATTTGTTATAATTTAGGCAAAATATGTGGACACGAGGTTTTACTTCCTTGAGATTTTGGTATCTCAAAAGTAGGGAAACAATCAATCATTTTTGCCTAATTAATATATAATAATTTTTTTTAGAAAAATATGCATTAATAATAATAATTAAAGAAAAAATAATAACAAAACAAGAAAAAGGTAAGTATAAACAACTTTGTTGATTATATATAATCATAAAAATATTTTGCGAAGGAAATGAGGTTTGTGGCCTTGCAGTTCATTAGTTCTACATAGGTGCCAATGTATCTCCATGACACCCTTCCTCCACTCTCCACATGGCTTACTAGGGGGCTAACAAGGTGGAATACTCATCCAACCTTTCCACTTAGCCAACTTTCATCAGCTAGCATGAGGTCAACATGCGTTTAGCCTCATGCTCCTCCTTTTCACTCTTGTCATCAACGTTTCCTCACCTTCCCCTCGTAGACCAGTCATTCTCCCTTGTATATCCCCTTCCCCCTTGATTCAATCTACCAATTATCTTTCACCATCCCAGTCTTTCTACTCTACTCTCCCAACTCCTCCGTCAAGATCTTCTCAATGTGATCTCCTACCCCCCTCTGGCAATGCCAGCCCATGTTTATCATAATTGACTTTATCATGTCTTAATCCTTCAGGAAAACATAAACATAGGACCATTATCCAGAAGAAAAATACGTTTTTTTTTAATTATGGGTCATAATATTCAACTTTCATAGGTTTTGAATCTCTCTAAAAAAAACATGGCCATCCATTTTAGTGGAAAACCCATCTATTGATAGTGCTAAAGAGACCAAAAATAATTTGGTCTCCTCATAATGAAGTCCCAATTATACCTCACACCATTTGGGATAGGAGCCCCACCTGGAATATGGGCTTGACCACCATTACAGATATCTTAAGGATATGCCTCAACTGCAACAAACAACACAAGAGATCATACACATAACTTTGAGATTAGCGAGTAAGCTTTGTGAGACACCATTTTCAATGTATGAAAGGGACTTCCATGGAAGGGAGAGAGAGAGAGAGAGCCTCTAGTAGAAAAGTAATAGTACTATCCTAAAAAAGAAACACAAGAGCAAGGAAATACTCATTAGTTAATGATGTAGGAGCATTCAGCTCAGAAGAAACATTGTATTTTAGTAGGCATGGGGGGTCTTGTGTTTTAAGTGTTGAATTAATGT
>APFE031111126.1:0-20008 GCA_000404065.3 Pinus taeda
GAAAACATTTGAATTCTCGTAGAATGATGTGTATCTAGAGAAGGATAGCTCTTGTTTGGTTTGTTTGTCACTAGAGAGTCTTAGGCTCCTAGGGAGGTTAGATTTGTCCGCAAATATAACTCGTTCCTCATGACAGCTACCATTTTAGAATTCTTGAAGAATTAAGATTTGGGGTAGAAACACCAGTTCACCAAAGACTCAACATACCCTATTTCTTGATTTAATCACTCATAGACTCCAACAGCAAAGTCAAGGAAGGGAATTGCCAAAAATTGGCTCACCATAGGTTGATCAGGATCCTCGTTGAGGATTCCCTCCAAAATGTCAGGATCCCTATAACATGGCCAGTCTTAAGAGACTTACTAGCAGAGGATCACAACAAAACCCTCACCTATAATGTTAGTACTTTTATTAGTGAGGTTGAGGCAAAGCAAGAAGAAGAAGATACAAAGCTAGGTGGGGATGAGATGGATGAAGAAGAAAATAATGCAGAGGAACATGGTGAAGGAGAAGAGAAGGAGGATGATGTTGAAATAAAGGAGGAAACGAAGGAAGAAAATGATGGAGATGAGAAAGAACAACAAGAGGAAGAAGATAATAGAAATAGAGAGGAATAAGGCATTGAAATATAAGGGGAAGAAAATGAGGAGGAGTCACCTAGGGTGTCTCTAGAGGCCCCTAAGAGGAAGGTAATAGCTACCTTCATTGCTCTTAGCACCCTATTCAAGAAAAAGGGGAAAAGAAGGAGACAAACCCCTCTATATTTCAGAACATGAAAGAGCACAAGAATCAAACAAGGGAAGCCACAAATATCAACAAAAATCCCTATTGAGATTGAAGATTCCCCTACACCAAGGGACAAAGAAGCAATAATGAGAGATCAAATTGAGAGGGAAAATGCATGGCTGAGATGACAGCTGTAGGAAAGGGAAAACCAACTATCATGTATGGCCAACATCTCCTTGGAGGCCATCCATTATAGGATGCCAGATAAATATTATGCTCTTTACCTCATAGAACAATGGCTGCAATTTCAGGTTAAAACAATAACACAAAGGGGCACCATGCCATTTTAGGACTATAGGCAGTTTATTGATCTTTGTGACCAAAGTACACTAGAGGATAGGGCAAAAATGGTTGATTTTTACTTCAACAACATGGCCCTCATAGACATAAATGTTTGGGATCCTAATGCCAAGCTAGGAGATCTACAATTAATGGCTTTGGCATGATGGATAAACCATGAGGAGTTAAGGGCTGTAGAGATGAAAATAATATTGGCGAGTGAGTATAATGACCCTCTTTTCATCAGAGATGAACAATCAAATCCCAAGGCCCTAATCAACACCCATAATCTAATTGTAAATGATCCTCAACTGACACCTAGATATCTTGCTCCCCAAGAGCGAGAAATTTCACATTTTGAGGATATGTTTAGGATACTAAGAGATGATAGTATACATGCCTACTCAAGGAGATGGAACACACTACCACATAGCTTGAAGATTAGAGAATATCACTCCCCTCAAAGGTTGAGAGAGGCACTCAATAGGACACTTATGTATAAGCAATCAATGCAAAGATTGAAGGTCAATTGGATATGCCTAAAAGTCAATCCACCACTACTACTTGGAATGCTAGAAGGGAGAAAAGAAGAAGAGGAAAAGAGGTAGTGGGAAGAGGTATAAAGGAAAGAAGGCTTCTATCAACAATAAGAAGAGACCACAACAGAGGCATGGGATGTCAGAGAGGCTACCAGAGCCATGAAGGACATGGACATTGACAAAGTTGCTTAGAGGATGAGCAACACTTTTAGTAGGGGAGTGATGATGAGCCTCATCATTGGGTAATTATAGGGGCCTTAATTCACCCCCTAGCTTAGTCAACCAACTATTCTCACAACTTATTGCATACTTTTGATTATATTTTGTTTATGAGATGAGTTAGAGTTGGATATTTTGCTTTGTGGTCTAATGTGCCTTTAATGTAGGATTAAAGGATAAAAGCAAGGAATTTTAGCAAAGACCTTGGTCAAAACTCAAATGGGAAAATGGAGAGGAATTATAGGAGGGAAATAATCCTCATTTACTACCCCTCCATTTGAATATTCCTCCATCAGCTCGAAGTACAAACAACCAAATCATGAGGACTAGAAGGCAACCGAGCAAGTGGAAGTCAAAGCACCAATTTATCTTGAGTTTGGGAGCCGAGCCTCCCTAATTTTAAGGAAGGCATTGGAGACATCAGTCATATAAGTAGAGAGGCCTAGGACATTAGTAGAATTCAGAATTTTGGTTGTAAAACTCTACCTTATTTTCGAGCTAGAAGACTTGTGACAGTTTTTTATGTAATCCATTGTTTTGATAATAACAATGAGTTTTGTTTCGAGTCAACATTGAGTTAAATTAGAGGGTTGAATCTATTGGGTTAGGGCCCAACCCTAGTAGCTAAGACTCTTCTTTATTGTACATGTATGCTAGCATATATTCATGGTTTAATTGTTCATTTTCTTAAGTAGCTACATTTCCATTACAATAGTGTAGCACGTAGATTCATGGTTTAATCGTTCATTTGCTTAAGTAGGTGAATTTCTATTACAACAGTGTAGCGTAGATTGATTGTGTTTTAGTTTGCTTCCATTTGTGCCTTTTTATTCAGTTAGCAGGTTAGCAAGGATTATAACCATAGATCCAACGACTATCACACAATCTTGTGCGAATTCTCGCACGGCCGATACCTGCCCAAAAGCACGCAAGAAAAGTGGTTTTCTCGTGCTACATGTCACTCAGTTAGGCTAATTGCGTAAAATTTTGGAATTCCACTTACAACATTGAGGGCGCGTGAGAAACTGCTTACCGCCTATGAAAACACGCTCGATCATTCCGCACGTTTCTCCTACGATAAGATCTCCACCACTCATCCTTCGTTAATCTTGTTTGTCCATCTCTTGACTTAACCTATGTGATAATATCTCCACCACTCATCTTCCATTTGTCCTATTCGTGCATCTATTCACTAAATCGCCCGCGATAAGATCTTCGCCACTCATCTTTCATTAACCCTATTCGTTCATCTATTCACTAAATTGCCTGCGATAAGATCTCTGCCATTCATCTTTCGATTAGTCTTGTTCGTCCATCTCTTCACTTAACTTCCTGCGATAAGATCGTTGCCATTCATCTTCTGTCAGTCTTATTCATCCATCTATTCACATAATCTTCTGTGATAAGATCTCTGCCGCTCATCTCCCATTAATATTGTTCCAAATTGATCCAATGGTTCATATGCACTTTTGCTTCGTTACACCCTCCTTTCACTGATTTCGATCTTCGCTTGCTCTTCTGCTTGACTCCTTGCATGCTTGATTTTACCAAAACACCAAAAATGCAAAAACAAACTTAATTTAGTTTCCTTGATTACACATTAGTTTGGTTTGATGCTCTTTACTTCTGTAACTTAGATAGTAGCATTAGGTTAGTTTTGATTTATTAATTATGCTTAGTTTAGCTGTTTAAATGGTTTATTAGGACATGGTGTGATTTAGCATTACATGTCCTTTTCTTCATTACTGCAGTAGAGTAGTTCTCTTAGAATAGACTTGCTCTTCTTCCATCAAAGAATCAAGATTCTTCTGACTCTATAGAAGTCTAGCTTGGAACCCCTAGGGTCTCTTACCAAATGAACAACTGACAACAAGCAGGACCTTCACTTCTACTTGTGCATATAGCATTGTCACCTCCAAGTTTGCACTAACCCCGAGTTGATAAGTAAAGCTGGTAGCCCAGGAGTTGCAGCATCCTTGCTGCAATACTGGTTCTCATCAGGGCCACTGGGTATTTCAAAGGTCGAGAAAATGGTGGTAGTATTGCAGAAGTGTTTCTATTCGCCAAATCTTTGATAGGATGTCGAGAAGCACATAAGATCCTGCACTACCTGCGCTATTTCCAAATTGAACATCAAGAAGGAAGTCCTCTATACTTCACTACCTACCCCTAATCAACCTTGGGAATCCATCTCCATGGATTACATGTCAGGCCTTCCTTTTACTAAGCATGGAAATGACTGTGATTTTGTGGTCGTCGATAGATTCTCAAAGATGGCCATTATGGTGGCCTGGAAGAACAATATCATAGCAGAAGCCACTACTAAACTCTTTTTTGAACGAGTGTGGGTACACTTTGGTATTCCCCACTCTATCATCTCAAATTGGGACAACAGGTTCCTCAGTATATTTTGGTACAGTCTCTGGTCAATGCTAGATACCAAGATCTTTAAGTGCACAACTTTCCATCTCCAAAATGATGGCCATATAGAGCTCATCAACATGATGATCGTACACATTTTGTGGATGTACAACTCAAAGAATCCACGTAGATGGGATGAGAGTCTCCCCTATGACCAACACAGTTATAACCGGGCTCTCCATAGCTCGACTGGCCATAACCCTTTTCAGGTGGGCTTGGGATTCCAACCACTTTGTCCCATTGATGTGGCCATACCATTTGCAGTGACTTAGGCATATTCATATCATGTCTAGTCTAATGCTAACAAGGAAAATATCTTCATTGAGCACATTCAACACATCCTCCAAAAGGTCCATGACATATCGAAAAAAGCCAATGCTAAGAACAAGTAGCAGCATGATCAACATCGGGTGCCAAATAAGTTCCAGGTGGGCGACCAAATTTGGCCACATTTACAGAAGGAGCACCTCGTTGGGCCCCACTGTAAGATTTTCCCACGTCGATATGGGCCATACACCATCACCAAGGCTATGGGAGATAATGATTTTGAACTCAACATTCCCCCATTCCTTGGCCTACACCAAGTTTACAATGTGGATCGCCTTCAACCCTTTCCACCATTACTGGACACATCTAACATTGTAGAGCAATTAACACCAACATAGTTAAATCCAGACTACATGGAATAAGATGCAACTGATCGGATAATGGACATGGAGATCAAGAGCACTTGCTAGTAGAAGATCTAGTTGTATCGAGTTGTCAAAGCTGGCCAACTCCTACACTAAGGCAAATGGCTCACCAGGGACCAAGTTCAACATAAGTTTCCTCATCTCATGGAGGAATTCAATGCAATGGAGACCATTGCTTCCTAACGGAGTAGGACTGATCCAGGCAGATATTGGTGGCCACCTGCCTATTCCACTTGGAATCTCATGATTGTTCTTTCAATGTCCTTAATTATAGTACAATTTACTATTTTTGGTAGTTTTTCGAGTCCTGAACTTCAAGAGCCATTTTGAGGCCCTAAATGACATTTTTTTGGGAAAAAATTTCCAAGAAAATGTCATTTAGGGCCTCAAAATGGCTCCAAAAGTTTAGGACCCAAAAAATTGCCAAAAATAGTAAACTATGCTGCAATTAAGGAAACTGAAATAAACTAAAAGAACAATGGTGAGGGTCCAAGTGGAATAGGAGGGTGGCCACCAATATCCACTTGGATCAAGAACAACTCAAACTCAATGCATTACTCATCTTAGATTCAAATTACAAAACACAAAAAGCAGGTACGATGAGTTGGGAGGAGATATTTGAATTATTTGAGTGAAGAGAGGTTGTTAAAAAACACAAGAACTACTGAAACAAAGAATAATCAGTTTGAAGAAATCTCATAAACATAGTTACATAAAGTAGCAACTACGACCAAATCGTTTCTCTATTATGACATGGTTTCATGGATTCTCTCTAGCGTTAATATTAAAGCATGAACAATATCACACCATCAAGAAATTTTCATAGCCTCCTGGAAAGCTGACGTCTTATCACCCATAAATAAGTTCAATCCCCCAGAAAACCACCTTAAGGTTGATTTCCTTTATAAGTTTCAACGTACTGTCATGAAGAAATGTCAATAGAATTATGATATAATAATTAAAGACCGGTTGAGAGAAGAAGAGGAAGGCTTCAAGCTCAAAGCAAAGGAGGAGTATTTGATAGCTATTTTTAAGAAGATTGTTACATTTCTCATTAAAATTATAATCATATTATATGGGGAACAAGATCCTGAACATTACAAAATTAAATGGATCCCAATAATCCATAGAATTTTGAATAAAGGAAAATGCTTAAATTGGGCTGACATCTTGTCCCATAAAGAACAACACAGATTCATTAAAATTGTCATTATCATCCCCCCTCGGGTTAAAATATGTTTTGTCTATGTCTACCTACTTGATAGATGTTGTTATTACCTAAGTATCATTCCCACTCATGAAATGGAATTATCCATTTGACTAGCAACTATCAATTCAAAATTAAACTCCTATTATATGGGAGTCTAATTTTAAATACCATTTTTATTATATTTTCCATTATGTTTTGATTCCTTTCAATGAAATCTTGTTTGGAACAATACCTCCCAGAATAAGTGATAATTTGAAAGAAGGCCTAAAATCAATGGTTTATTGGTTTGTTGAAGAATTATTTTCCTAAGTCAGAGTTTTTGGATGTGAAATTTCTCCCCATCTTTTTCTCCGATATATCCCGGAAGGACTTGCTTTGAGAGAAGTGACTAATCAAGTTGTTTTGATTGGGAAAGAAAAAAAGTTGAGTAAGCTGCAAAAGTAAATCTGGCCTAATTTTCCAATCAACTTTGGTGACATCAATATCTGAGACAAACGACACAAAATCAAATAATTTGAAGAGCTTGATGAAATTTGGTTATTTCCTTTTCCTCATTATAGCTATGATCCTGAAGGTGTCATTGAAATTCATTATATAATATTCAATTATATAAAAAAATGTATTCATCAGAAACCCCCTTTCGATGAGATTTTTATGAACATTGATGATTTTGAGCAAGTTGTTCAAAGAGACAAACTCTTATATAGTCAAACAAGAAAAAAATTGCAAGAATTTAGAGAGAAATTGTTCAAAAAATTCTTAAAGGAAAAGGCTCTCCACCTCAAAATTTCATTCAAACAGTTAAAGTCTACTAATTTTTTATTGTTTAATTTCAATGAACTCACTTTAGAACCTTCTATTGTTTCTCAAAAGGGGAAAGGGGTAGGAATTGAAATAAAAGAAGGTTTTGTTGTCACATGTAAAGAAGCTAAAGTCACATGAACAAAAAAACTGAAAGAGTAGTAGGAAGGTATAGGAAGAGAAAAAACTCCAAAAAAAAGAAAAATCAGCTGAATAGGAGATTATTATCACTAATTCTCCTGATAAAGTAAAGCAAAAGAAACCAGAAACAACAAAATTCATAAGATGCAAGTAAATAAGGAGAAAGAAAATTAGGTATCTGTTGAAACTCGCACCAAGGAAAATGAGGAAAAAATGGAATCGTATAACAAGTTGGACATTATATCTCCTGTATCTTCTCAAGCATCAGTAACACTAATTTCTACTAAGATTCGTTGGGAATAATTCTTGTTTAAAGTGGTTTTTGAGTTACAACCAATTGTATATACTATCCCTTCTTTGACAGATTATTATTTTAATACTCAAACAAAATATGTTGTCAAAAGAAAAAAGAAAAGGAAACATGATACTCTGGAGACTATATTTGAATTCAGCTGGCAGGCTCAAGGAGACGTAAAAGAAAAAGTTCAATAATCTTCTTAAACTTTAGGATATTTTGTTAATTACTATCCATATCATTTTATTGAGCTTACAACTTCATATGATGACAATTTGCATAAAATTAAAGTTTTGGAGGAAAAAATGAAGAAAAATGAGTTGTTCAATGAAGAAAACTAGTAGCGGAATTCTATGAATTTATTTCTAAAATTTGTTGTAGAAACAGAAAACCTACAGAAGAACTTTCAAAAACAATTGAAAGAAGCAACTACAAAACATGAACAGGAGATTCAAGAATTGAGAAAGTTACATGAAGATTAAACCCACGTTTGGAAGAAAGAGGCATAAAACACTTCTGCCATTATGGTCATAGATTTGGAAGAGCAAATTGAATCTCTTAAATATCAACTCAATGAGAATCAACAGGAAACACTGAGTCACAAAGTTTTCAAGGATAAAGCTTTAAAAAATTATCTAATTTTAAGAAAGAATCAATCAATATTGTATAAAAAGATGGATAAAATCTCAAGATTTTATTAAGAAATTACAAATTTAAATGAAGGAAATATTTCATTGGTAGAAGAATACAAATCAATTAAAAACAAATTTCTGTCTATTCTTGACTAGGAAAACAAATTTCAATCTAATGGAATTCCAAAATTTTCTAAGAGAGATAAAATATTAATTATTATATGCTTAAGTTGTAGGGAGAAAGAGAAAAAAGAAACCAAAGCATGCATAAAAACAAAATATGAGCAATGTTTATCAATTTGGGGAAAATGAATAGGCTTTATAGAATAATTTGACCTATCACGTGGCAAGTCATTAAAGGAAGCGGTTCTAGAAGAATTAAAATAGTCTACATAAGATCTTGTTGTTGAGGACTAGGTAGAAATAAAAAACATTAAAGTTAGGAAACAACAAAGTTTCCAAAAAATTATGCACCTTCCTTTTGAACAAATCAAACTTTTTGCGAAGTTTGAGGTCAAATATCAAAAGAAGAAGAAAAAGGTACAAGGATTAATTGTTAGCTGCCATATCAACATAAATCAGTTTCCTTCCATTTATTTCTCTACACTGTATGAGATAAATTTATATCCAAGTACATGCACCTCACCTACTACTTAGTATCAATTACGAAGATTTTGAAGAAGAGGAAATGATTCCTTTCTTGCAAAATATCAATTGAACAAACATATTTTTAGAGTTGAGTATTTTCTTTCATAAAATATGTTGATTTTCATGTCTCAAGACCTATTTTCTTATATTTTAGTATTTATAAACCTTTATGCATTGATGTAAAGGGTCCAAAATCAATGATGACTACAAAAATGTTTTTAATCATTTTTGAAGTATCAGGTTTTTCAAAACATTTTCAGTGTTCATGTGCGATGACCTATGGCATGTATGTTAGTACATGATTTTAATTACTTAATAAATTCCTCTAATTTTACTTTATGACTTATTTTGTTTGATTCTGAATGAATATTTGATAATTCTATTTACGATTCCTTATGACAATTTTGCAATTTACATATTTTTATGACCAGGAATTAAAAATTGTAGATTTACTTAAATTGCTAGATGATCATTGCAATCTAGTATTCAAATATAGGCACAGTTTCTCTCCTCTACTAGATATAAATTGTTATTTATTTAGTTTAAATTGTACATGTAAATATATTCGAGAAAATACTAAAAAAAATTGTTTCAATAGTATGAAATCCTAAAAATATTTTCAAACTTTCTATTTAAATATTCAACCCAAACTTATATGTTCGATTTTCCAAATTCAATTCCAATTATGATTTTAAATGTCTTGATATTATGTGTGGTGTTATGCTCATTTAAATCCTTTAATTGCTTCTATTTAGATTATTTAAATCATTGGTTGAAAGTGCATGTGATGTGACTATTGGTACATTCATAAGGTACACGACTTTGTAGCAATTGTTTGATTAATAGAATCTCAAGAAAATATATTTTGCTTATGTATTCCAGATATGTATGTTAACATAAAGTAGTTCACATATCAATTGTTTTACAAAACCTTTTCCCTCTATATGTCCATATACATATGGCATTAATAAGTTTATAATATAAGCTTGTCAATCATTGATACAATGCTCTTGTTCAATGTTTCTAGCATTCAGGCGTTGTTCTAAGAAATTGGTAGCTCTATTGTCATTGCAAATAAAATAATTATAAAATGTTTGCACAATTGTTTTTCTCATATTAGACATATCAAAAAATGGTACAAGTGTACAAACATACTCAGAAAAAGAGTCACGACAGTCATTGATATTTTGTCCATAGATCAACAAGCCTTGTTCAAGTAATATTTGCTCAATTGAAAATATGTCATAGTGTCCAAGTGAGAATTGGTATGGATAAATGCATGGGCCAATTACTTTATCTATTGAAGCTACAATATCTATTGTGCTATGTAACAAAAGTAGCTCAAAATGTCCACATGTGAAATTTTGATTATGTTGCAAAATATTATATTGACGACCATCAATGTCTAAATTGAACTGTAGATCTTAGTTTAATTTTAGTTTTAGATAAGAAAAACACCTTTGTTATAGGGGGTTCACAGCCATACAAAATGAAAAAAAATATAATTGGGACGTTGATTGGCCAAATATTGGCTAAATATTGGCTTTTTGCAAGAGGAGTTTTTCCACATGTCAACAATTCCTTATGTAAATTGGCTGCACACATAAAAAAATTTGCATTCATAATTGTGCGTTGATCCTTGTTGACATTGGTAATGCTTATAATATACGAAAATCACCTATTTATTGTTATAATGTTTATCATTGTATATGGCACAATGAAGTTACTATTCTTTTCAGCATTGTTGTACAAGTTTCCTCAAGAAGGTACATTCCATTAGTTTTTGTTGCAATATTGTTTCTTCTGATGTATGTGTCATTATGTCAATGAAAATAGTTATGCCTATGAGATGAATCATAACGTGACAATGGATTCCATGTTGATCCTGGGTTCCACACTATGTGTGCCTAGAGTTCCAACATAAGAGTTATTATACACAAAACTAGCACAAGGAGTTGGAGCAATACCTTCACATTTCGTCAAAAACTTCTATGTCAATTACTATGTTCTTGTATTCATCTGTGTCAAATATTTAGCTCTGAATACAACTGCAACTATAAAACTCAGAGTTATCGGGTTCTTGTTCTAACAAAATATGTCTTTTTAGAACATATGTTTGTTTTTTAGCTAGATCAGTGTTAATGAAAATTGTTTTTCTAGAAGCTAAATACAAAGGCAATGACAAAGCAATGTGGATTGCTTGTCAAATTGACAAATGTTGCATATTTAGCAATGTGTTTCCAATTTTCTCAATAGTTTCAATTTTGTTGTCTCCACAAGATATCCAATTTTCTCAAATTTGTGCGAATATAGTTGTCATGGAGCGATCCATTTTTTGTCATATAAGAGCTCCAATATGTTGCTGCAGTAGAGGCATCTAAAATAAATTGAGCATATGCGTTTGATTTCCACACTATGTTCTTATATTCTTTTGTGTAAAGTATTTAGCTCTTAACACAATTGCAACTAGAGAACTCTTCTTATTTAGCACTATTGATACCAAAGGAAAAAGATGTAGAAATGTATTGCTAGGTATTCATGTAGACACAAATAGATAGGAAATGTGGGCTTTGAGAATCAGTTACTAAAATTCTAGAAATACTTTATAGTGTCACATAACATATACACTCATGATATCAATAATTTACCTGAGAGTCAAGAAACTAATTGTGATTTTGCACACAATATAGTATTTTCATAGTCTTATTTGTTTGTTTGTTCTCTAATTTTTTGATATGAAACATATAATTTAAAAATTCACGAAATAATTTGCACTCTTTTTATCAAGTTTACAAGAAGTCTTTTTTCTTTTGCGCATCACAAAATGAATAAAACCAAAAGTCTTAAACAATTTTTATTTTTTGAAGCCTTAAGTTGGAGGTTATATCCAGAAAGATTTTGTAAAAAAAAATTATAACCTCCTGACTAACTGACCTTTTGACCACTTGACTAGCAAGTCGGGGTGACTACATTTTTTTAAATAAATAATTCACTCGACCTCTTGACTGTCAAACTACCCAACCTAATGAAACCACTTGAATAGGGTATAGTCGAGGTCATGATAAAATAAATGAATCATAAAATATAAAAAATGCTCAACTGTCCGACTTCCTGACTCTACGAGTAGTCCAATAAAAAAAATCCCTTACAGTCTGGACAATAATCTTGAACATTTTACCAAATCAATTTAAAAAAAAATAGTTTACACTCTAGGCGACAACTTGAAGGATTAGACGAGGGAGATCCTTGTCTATATTTTGCTTGAAGTAAAATATAGCCTATAGTTTCTATGATACATAAAATCCATTTACATCCTTTCCTTTCTCACTCACAGAGAATGGAGATCACCAATTGTATATTTCCACATGATAGTATACCATGGGGCTGCCAATACAACAAATATGGAAGTCGTCAGGGCATACTCGTCTGTTACTTCACAGTGTCATGTTCCTTGTGGCTCCCAACTTCACAACCTGGTGACAGTGGAGTAATTCTAAATTTTCTAACTTGCACTCCCTCCAACGACTCGACCCCGGACTTTCAACTCAGTCAATTCGACATATCAGCCACACGTCCTTCCACCGCACATACAGCTCGACCTCTCGAATTTCGACTAAGTGGCTTTTGACACCACTTTTTTGATGCTATTATGCAACTATTACTCCATCCTCCAAAATCTCGATTATCCGCCTGGATGTTTGGACCTTGCAGATAATCTACACGTACTGTCCTATTGTATAATAGGAGAATTGGTTGCTCCAATAGGAATTTTTCCCGACTACGGGCCTCACTGCAACATGATAAGCCTTATCCAATTCTTTTGATAAATTCACCATTTTTCCCCTTTGCTCCACAATAAACATCCTTTCTTATTATTTAAGAATGGTTGCATCATGGATGTTTGACTCTACACCATGCAAAGTCTTCACTCGACATTTATGCACTCTCCCCAAAGACTAGGTTTGTTGCTACATGAACTACCTCGAGCTAATCATGTCAACTATGGCCTGCCCTCATGGATCCATTCTTCTTCAAGATCTAAATCAGTACCTCACCACTCTATCAAATTCATACTAGGATGTTCCATGACATTACCCCTTCTGAGCTTGGGTGATAGCTACATTAAGGAATTACTATCCTGTGACATTTCTCTGCCTTTAGGTAGGGAATTCCTTGCATTGCAGCGTAAGTGCTCCTACATCTCTTATTTGAAAAACTCCTAGCACCACCTTACAACAGGCTCCCACCTCACTTGCCACACGCCAACTATTCCAGAATGCTCACCAACTCTCTCAGTGGCTCCTTGAGATTGGTCATGGGTAGCCAAAACATTTGGCTATTGACAGTAGCTTGTGACCCTCATTGCCAAATTCCGTGTGGCAGGAATGGATGCTCATGCAAAAAAAATTCTAAACCTATGGAAGTACCACAACAAGACATGATCGAGCCATGAACATTCTCTTGATATTTCACATACGGTTTGCCTGTCAGTACAATATTTTATAAATAGATACCCTAATGTACACATTAGCTGACTTTGTCAAACAAAGCATCTCTGTTATAAATTTGTACATTAATACAAAGGGTATTAGAACCCAATTTTTCTAATTGATCATGTTTTGAAATTTAAATAGATCATTGAGATCCTTAAGTTCAGTTATTGAATTATTTATGATACCATTAAGCATTTAGGAAACACTATTATGGGACTCTTCTCCACTTTGAATTTCAAACACTCTGTAATTACTATTGTTTACAATATTAAATTATTTATTTTTTTATACAAACATAAGACACATGTACCCATGCATAATCATACGTACAATCACTATACAACTAAGGAAAATATCTCTTCACAGTTGCATCATAGATATATACAAAACGGTACATATTGCACTTGTTTTTTATCCATATCTATTACAATAACAATGTAGGATAACCCATTAATTGCAAATAGTAATCATACAATATTTATCTTTTTTTGTCTATAGTAAAACTTAATATGGTCCTCTATCCACTTCCTCTTTTCCAAATGCCTCCCTTTCTTTTGGAGAAAGCTTCATGTCCTTCCATTACTGTTGCATCCTTGTTATTGCAATCCCTACATAAATTTTGTCTTATTTTTCTCCTTGTATTATCTCAAACAGGCATAGTCCTGTTGATGCCTCGAAAATCGCTGCTACAACATTTGGGAAAACCACCCAGTCCAGACCTTAAAGGAAACTCCTTTTCTATTTGGTGTGGTGGCTCTGACTGGAAATAATGGGACCAGTTTCCCAATAATGGATAAAGGGGATGGATACATGGTTGGTTCTCTAATATATAATGATAATGGATGAATGATTTATTCTAAAAAGTAAAATTATGAACAACTATCTTATCCCGGGAAATTTCTACTTTAGTGTAATTTTTGATGATCTTTATCCACAAACGGGCATATAGATGACTCTATTGGTAAATAAAGACATTTATTCATATGATAATTACTTTGTTCAAGTAGTTGAACAAAGTAAGCATTAAAACATTATTACACTATTCTTTATATATCATTGACATAGATATGATTGAAAGAATAACACTCCTTAAACATTCAATAGTGATAAGTATAAGGACTGTTGTTAAAACATATACATATATCCAATGATAGCAAGATTATACAAATGCTAATTCACATGAAAGAATGAAAAAAGAGCATAGATAATAGTACCATATGTTATTTGGATCACTCCCAATATCAATCGCATTCAAATTCCTTCCTTTAACTTAGAAACACTTTCACAACAAGGCAATAGTGCACATCCCATCAAAGCTTTCTTCGTTAAAATTCAGAATACTGGCCCAATCTTTATAAAAATTATACCAAAAGCAAAATAGTGTGACTTCCTTATTTGAGTTTATAAAAAAACTGAGGACCCTTTCTAAATGCATGAAAGGGCCTATAAATACTAATTAGGCTAACTAATTACAAAATAAAATGCTATTAATTGGTACAACTAAATCATGAGTATCTCCTCAAAATCTGCTCGTTTGCAGTCGGCAGCATGGTTCATTGTTTCGAATGATCTCCCTTTGGCTTGAGCTAGCAGATAGCAAGCATCGGTTGTAATTTTGGAGGGCAAGTGAGACGAGAACGCAGTTGGGCTGAGTATGTGGCATCATGCATTTCGTGAATCATGCAACTGATCACATCGGTTAAACATTTGAGTGCGGCCTTTTGACTGTATGGTTTAACTAAGAAAAACCAAAAGGTATCCTAAGTTAAACTTTGGATGCGGCGATTAATCTTTCTTTCTTATCCAATTCTTGATTGCATGTTTGTTCCAATGCTTTGGCTGACGACAATTTACCTGGAGTGCACTTTGAAATCATGTTAGACAGATAAAGAGTGTCATTGATTAACTCAATTAAATTACTGGTAGATAATCTGCATCTTGAGGTTTCTCTCTCTGCTTTCATCAGTTGTGACTACCATTCTAGGAAAAGTATTTCTTTGTGTGACTCTAGAATTTTAGGCAGATGTGTGGCTTACCCTTCACTGGTGTCTTGCCAATTGAGAAAGTTGGTTAGAGTCTCATCGACCTGTTCCAAATCCTACTTGGCATCGATTTATTTTTCAACTATTGATGCAGTAATCTCACAAAGGGGTTCAACTAGATAAATGTTATGACATAGCATTTTTAGCTATGTAATTAATGCTTTATTGATCTGAGGAGCTTTAGACTTGAAATCTGCTAGTTGCGGAAGACTCTTCAACTTTTCTACTTGGTGTGACAGTTGAAAAATTTTCTCGTCTTTTGTTTTACTCATTTGTTCATTCATTGTCTTCAATCTGGCCAATGATTCAGATAATTCCTTTTCTTTCTGTACTGTGCTTAATTCTATCCTTTACTTCTCCTTGAGCAATTACTCATTTAATTGATTGTTTGTCTGCTGTTGTGTTGATAGTTTCTGTTCTAACTGTTTTATTTTTTGTTGTGCTTCGGATACCTGTGACTGCAATGAAACAATTGTTTGGTATCTTTCCTTAAGTAGATTGTTTACTTCCGAGGCTTTATCCATAGTGGTTGCTGAATAGGCTCCGATATACTGAGAAAGTTTTGTAAGGTCATCGGAAGGGTTAAATTCTTCCTTCCACACCACATTAGCCATCTCTGTTTGTGCTGGTAAAAGGGAATATTGATCAAGTCTCCTCCTTTTCCTTTGTATTTTCACTATAGCCTTGTGTGTGGGACTGTAAAAGACGTCTAATGGTGGTATGTCTTCTATCTGCAAAACAATCTGATCGGATGGATCCTTAGGAATTATTTCTACATATGTGCTGGTGGGTAGGCCGCTGGTTCCTTCAATCGGAACCGTTTTTGTTGTTGTCTCTTGACCGTACTTAAGGTGTGTTGAATCCTTGTGAAGTCTCAGGATTGCTTATAATGGAGTCAAATTGTTGCCACTCTTTGAGGAGTTTGGGATCAATCTGAGTATCTAAATCAATATATTCACGATCATGTTTCTTTTCTTTCTTCTGCTCCGTTTCTTGTTCTGGCTCTTTTCCTTTTTCGGGAATTTTCTCTGTAGCAGGAGATTTGTCAATGATTTTCTGTTTAGGCTCACTTGACTGAGTTGTTGGTGTAGTAGTTAATAAGTCAGAGGTAGAGTTTGCAACCTCTGTTCTCTGAGCTTATTGAATTCTACCAGTCCTTCATCTTTATATTTCATTTTGGTCAATGTCTTCACCTAAAATAATGATTCTACTGAAGAAAATACATTGTCAAATTCATCTTTTTCATGGTCGAACTTTGTAAGTTTGGCTTGTTCCAACACATTATAGGCAACCTTCTTTGGATCGAATTGCCTGTTAGGGATGGTTGCAAGATTGAGAATTTTTTTTTTTTTTTTTTTTCCTCCTTCTCCGCATGTTTGTAATCATGTAGGGTGTAAACGCCACACCTTAAAGGAAATGAATGCCATGCCTGTTTTTTATAATTCCGAAGAGTTTTGAATGTTCCTACTGTTGTTATTTGGTAGGCTAACTCTCGAGCCAACAACTTATCAGGTACATACAATGGGAGGACATGGGGTCTTGTGAGGCTACCATAAACCCTTATATATGTGAACTTGTCTTTCCCAAACCAATTCCCTACAACAGTCAAGTCAATATCTGCTTCCTCGGAAATCCTTGGGGTAGGCTTATCAAAAATGGTATAATGAATAGGCAATATGAAACCATTACAGATTTGATACAAGTGGTCTTTATAGTGTGCCTTCCATAACATTTGATGATAAATGTGGATTGGCTTAGGGTCTTGTGCAGTCCATCTCCACCCAAGTACAGGATATTCAGAATTAAAACAAATCATATCCATAATATAAGCATTGTAATAAAAAGGGGGAATGGTTCTCGTGGTTTTTTGTGCGTTAAATCTGAAGTCAAGAATTGCAACGGCTATTTTATTGAACAATATGTTTGCCCAATCCATCACATAACTATTAACAACGACTTCCATTAAAGGAACCATTTCAATAGTGAACTTTGCAAAATCATGCATTCCCCACATTCTACACATCATCGCTCCAGCATAACAGTAAGGAGATGATAGAAAATCGACAGAGTACTTACCCAATGATTCATGTTTGTGCTTTGCGCGATTATATCTTCATCACTTAATTGGGGTCGATTCAGCCTCGTTCTCTGCTGCAAATTTCTCCAGAAAGGCTTTATTGTATTTCTTTTCAGGTTCAGGCAAGTGATACATCTAGGTTAAGTCATCCGACGAAAATGAACCAAAAATTCTTCCATCAGCTGTGCAAAATGTTCTATTTGAAACTGGAATTTCTTCAACCACCCATCTGACTACATCAATGAATGGAAGAATTTTCTCTCGTGCTGCTATCCTGTGCAAATATGAGTCGGCTAAATCTTTCAGGGAAGCTTCTGATTTATTAGTTGAGCCTACAGTATCTTCTTCCGACACTTCCTCAGGCTCCTCAGCTTCAATTAAATTGTACATACTTTGCCAACTTGTATTTCCAAGGCCAAGACACGTAGTGTCTGAGATTAAACCTTTTTCACTTGGTCCTGGATCACTGGTGCACTGCACTGTTGCTGTAGGAGCCACTGTTGCCATGGATCTCTTGGATTTCTTTCCCATTTGTTTCAAATTTGTTATTTCGGCGAAGTTCTACGCAAGGAATGAAACCAATGTGATACAGATAATAGGTAGTATGAGCGAATATGGAAGAATTATATCAATTAGCAAATAATCAAAGATTATAGTAAAACTGCCGCAGATACAATCTAAGGGAAAATCTCAGCATAACTGCTTCATTAATTGGCCATTTAACCTGTCAATCATGGTAAAGTAGTTTTAAGTACACATCATATCGTTTATATGCCGAATGATCCATTCAAGCGTGTCTTAGATTTTTGGTGGATAATCAAAAGTAAATCGCAATCAGTGATTGGTAACGTGAACGGGAAGGCTTTAATAATAGTCCAAAATAATGTGTGCAAGCCTTTTAAATATGTTTTTAAACATGCACCTTTATTTAATGCGTCGCAATTGGGGATGGGTTTGGGTCATGCTACTTATTCAATTGCAACATCAACGATTACTGATGGCGATATGCCTTATCACATCGTAGGATTTGAATGTGTCTTAAACATGTGCTGAGTTGCATCCTGAGATTGACGATAGCGATATCGCATCGGAGAAATGAGGGGGGGTCTTTCATTACACTTGCTATTCACCTTTCCCAATATCCGATAGTTATTTGCTTTTTGGATCGGAATAAGTTAATGGGTGCATTCATATGTTTTCTTTATTGTTGCAATATACGATCTTGTGATCGCTTTATTGCAATAATAAAGAACTTTATATATATTTACAAAACTGATTTCATTATAGTCCACAAGGTATATTTTAAAATATAACATTTCCATTGGACCTTTTGATGAAGATTTTTCTAATGATGAGTTGATACCAATTTATTCACACATCTATGTTTAAAAGAGACCCATTTCATATTATGATTTTAAAGAAATTTTTTATGAAATGGGGAGTTGTTGTACAACACAAAAATTGGCGATTCACTGGGAGAAACCGTTATCTCTGAGAAATGTTGAAATACTTAAAATTTCTTCATCTGGAAATCTCATCTAAGAGGAGAATTCTAATATAACTAGGTATATATATAAATCCTGAATATAATAATAACTATTCCTGCTAGTTTCTTCTCGTGTTAAAATTAAATACATTCTAAGTTTTAAATTAGCCTTAATTGGTTAATAATGATAAAACAAAAAAAATCTCCAACTTAGCTTTATAATGACTCCTTTTTCATAGGTAGAGCCTCCGCTGCCAGCAAATGTTTATAGTCTCGATAGGGATACCTTTTAACCATTTGATCATTCATTATCTCATCCATTCCAGAGTATAATTAAAAGAATGAATCCAAAAATATGCTTTCATATTTTTGTATTACTTTTTCTTTTTACTTATTTTGTAAGATAAAAAGCCATTGTCCTAGTTTGGTGGCCAGTTGTTTGACAACGCCATTCACTAGTTGTAATTTAACTGAACAAGCTGGCTCTTGATGAGACCCCTTGTCTTATAATTATAAGCCATTACCTTGTTTTGATATGCAGTATTGGTAATGTCAGTTGAACTATTCCCCTATGATCATGGTAAGCCAGCTTGTAATAAGACCTCTTATCTTTTATATCAAATATATTTTATAATAACACTCTGAGTAATTATAAACTTTGATGAATGGGATGAACAACTCTCTCCTTAAGAGAACATGGATGATAGGGTAAGAGTTGAAGATGCTAAGATTGAATCAGTTTCTGTTTTGTATTGATAACCGTTCTCAGGTCGCTTAAAAACATTAAAATTATTTACCGTACTTCTAAATCTTGAAAAGATTTCACAAAAATAAAATGGAATTTCATAATCTTAATATACCTAATTTCCTAGAAATTTTCCTTTTGTTTAAGGCTTCCATTTTTAAAAGTAAATATCAGAATTATTTCTTTTGAGAAGCTTTTTTCCATATAGCAATGACCAATGGAAGGCATCTTAGAACTTTATTTTCCCAAAATCCTAAAAAACTATGCACACAAATTTTGCCGAAAATTGAATATTTACAAAGGGAGAAGGGATTACCTCCTCAATTGAAGAATTTTTTCAAGATAAGGCCATTAACATGAAGAGAATATTTCTTACCTGATAGATCCTGCAATATGAAAGTAGAAGGGCCTATCTTCTCGTTGATTTGAAATGGTCCGAGCCACATTTTCTGGAACTTAGTGTGTTTTCCGTTATCCTCGTGGGCTTTGTCCCATTTGAAAA
>APFE031111126.1:33380-49483 GCA_000404065.3 Pinus taeda
AAATTTGATATGATTTATTGTAATCCATCCCCTACTCCAAGGCTCATGGAGTTGGGTTATGTATAGATGATGATGTTGATTTAGTTGATGAGACGACTTACATAAGTATTGTGGGGAGCTTGATATTTCTAACCGACACAAGACCTAATATTACATATTGACTTTCACTTGTTTCAAGTTATATGAAAAATCCATCTGAGATACTTATGAAGGAATCCAAGAGGATTTTAAGGTATGTGAAAGGCACTCTAAATTTTGGTATTCATTACTACTCTTCTGAAAAGTTCAATCTTGTTGGATTTAGTGATTCAGATTAGGGAGGTAGTCTTGATGATCGTAAGTCCACATATGGAAATTGTTTCTCTTTTGGTTCTGGTTTGATTACATGGAGCTCAAAAAAACAAAGCATTGTTGCCCTCTCATCCACAGAAGCGGAGTATGTTGTAGTTACCTCAGCAGGTACACAAGCTCTTTGGCTCAGAAAAATTTTGGAAGAAATTGGAGAGAAACAAGTTCAGCCTACAGTGATTTATTGTGATAATGTAAGTGCCATCAAGTTAGCAAAGAATCCAGTTCATCACAGTAGGACAAAACATTTTGACCTGAAATATCACTTCATTAGAGATTTGGTGCAGAAGAAGGATATTGAATTAAAGCAGGTGCAGAAGAAGGATATTGAATTAAAGCATATAAATAATCAGCATCAACTAGCAGATATCTTCACCAAAGTAGGTGCAAAAGATCAGTTTTTGGCAATAATAGATAAGATAGTAAATCCTCATTAATCATTAAGGGGGAGTGTTGGAAATAATGCTTAATTAGTTATGTAAAATGCTATCAAAGTAGCGAGCAGATTTTGTGTTCACTGCAAAATTAAAGCAGCAGATTGTTAGGGTGGTCATTGCTGCTCGAAAGTGCTAAAAATTAGTTGTAATTCCAGTATATTTATTCCAGAGTTGATTTTAGTAATAGTTTTACTATTTAATAATGTAGTTAATAGTTGAATGAATATATATGAGATTTGCAACATTTTTTAGCTCACACAGTGACTGTGTTTTTTAATTTTTTTATCTATATTTTCTTATATGTATTGTTCTTCATAGTATTATTGGCTTCTCAATTTTCTTGAAATAATTCATTTATATTCAACAGAAGGGAGGTAATTTGTTTCTCCGTATTTTCTTATCTCCACACTAGTTCACCACTCTCGGTCCAATACCTATTTTTTCCTCTAAGCCAGATTTGAATGCAGAGAAGTTGACTACGTGAGAATGCAAAAAAAACACATTTCTATCCACTCTAACACAATCAACCTCTCTGTACTTACTCTCTCCACTTACACAATCAACTTCTTGACACTCACTCTCCCCACTGACACAATCAACTTCTTGACACTCACTCTCCCCACTAGATCAGATACTTTGCTTCTATATAACACCGATATATAATGATTCCAAGTACTTGAGCATATTTGTAACTATAACCTTTTGGAATCCAATTTCCAGTTTAACATGCCACTCTTATAACTAAAATTCGAATCGTTTGTGTGCCAATGCCTTTCTCCACAAGTTTGAGGAGAACACCTGACTGTTTCAATTATTTCGAACAAGATGTATTACCATTCTGAGAAAGAAGTGTTTCTTTGAGACCAAATAGCCTCAAGAATTATTAATCTATCCTGATGATGAGCCATGATGGATGGCTCGAAACGTCGATACGAACAATCGTGGATGGGAGAACTCTAAAAGAAAACAACACACAAAGCCTCAGGAATTATTTAAAAAGAGCCTGGATGGGAAATACTCAATCTATTATTTACATAGAAGAAATTAAAAGCCTTTGAAACCTCATAATTTCATTTTGCTATCACTCCTATGCTACCCACGTTGCCTACCAAAAGTGCACTTATAGACGACACTCTCAAACCTCACATTTGTCGAGGTGCACACTCTCGCCCCTTTTTTTATAATATATATTGATTGGATTGTGCTGTGTTGGAATGTGGAGAATGGTGATTTCTTCACACTTGGTCAAGCAATCATTGTTAACCAAGTGTGGAGAAATCACCATTCTCTACACCACTGAATTTGTGTGTGATGCTCAATATATGTGTAAATGTCTCATAGATAATGACATTTATTATCTTCAACTACCAAAACTGAATCATGAATACAAAAACTTAATAATTAACAACATTATCTAGCATAGAATAAATAAAATCCCTTCATTAAAGCATAATAGTGTCATACTCAAAATAGGGCATCCTTATCTTGATTGTTGATTCGCCGAATATTCAACAATCAAACGAACATGGGCACCGTCATTAATTTGACCATGCCCATGTCCGTTTGATTGTTGCATATTTGGCGAATCAATAATCGAGATAAGCTCAGGGCTTAAAATAACACTCCCAATAGTTAATTACAACATTAAAATGACTATTAATGCCACTACGATCATCATCTTCAGAAAAATTAAACTTTGTCCCACAATATAGATCATTAGCTTTAGAAAAAATAAACTTCGTCACACAATATGGGACAATATAGATCAAGTCAGGGAGTGCAAAGAATAGTGATTTCTTTGCACTTCTCCGCACTCAGTCAACAATGGTTGTTGATAGAGTGCGGGAGTGCGCAGAAGTGCTGAGAAATCGCCACTCTCCACACTCCTGCACAACCCAACGCAAGTGGAATCACAATAACACTACGAATTAAAGCTATTTTCCTATATGAGAATCTAAGAAAATTTGTGGAGGAGATCAAAGCGAACAAATTGTTCTACAAAATCCAGATCACTTCCTCTATGATTTGGATTCTCTATATATTGATCATTACATAGAAGTTGTTAATCGAAAAGAGAAATTGAATGTGGAGCAGCTCTATTTCCTCCTTCCACTGCGCAAACTGTAATATGTGTTATCTATTTCAAACATGAATGTGATGTTGCACATAGCTAATTCAGCCATCAAGTTGATAGACTCCATGCCCAAAACGAAAGGGTGACACGGTTGTAGGAGAACCAAGCCCCCTAAGTTAGGAAGGAATCATTCAGATTAAAACGGCTTGAAACCATCCATGAAACATTAACGTCCTCATCATGAGAATTAATAGATGTAATTTTTTTTTTTACATTCTAACAATTCATTCTAGAGGCTACCATACAAAAGGTACTCATTCACTCTCATCTATGAAGGTGTTTTTTATGTACAATGAAACATAATAATATTATTTCGAGATTTGTTTAGATTTTTTTTCCTATTCTTCCCATTAATCTTATCCTACTCCCACTTGTGTAAATAACCTACAACCATGTGAATTTTAGCATTATTGGATAGAACAATAGCATATCAATGTCAATCTAAATGTCAAAGCACTCACTAGTAGAATGTCCACTACAAAATTAGTTTTTTCTTTAAATGAATTACCACTAAAAAAATACCCAAAATAAAACTCCATCCACCACAGAAATTATAGAATGTTGACTAAAATCAATTTGTTCTTTAAATAAATTATCACTAACAAACACCCAAAAGAAAACTCCCTCCACCACAAAAATTATGTTTCATTGACTCAACCAATAAATATATATATATATAATAGAAATATTAAACATTTTGAAGAAAAATTATTAAAATTAAAAAAAAACCACATAAAAAACATACAAAATCAAAATCAATGCATTTTAAACCAAATTGATACTATAGTGCCCAAGGAAGAGACTAATAACACCTCCCTTAAACTTCTTTATTACTGTATTTATATTCAAAATCACTAAATAGTTGATATATATACTCCCTTTCTTTATACACTATATTATTATATCTTAACTTTAAAAAATATTTCAAATCATGGTTTTTATCAATACATGTATATAACTTAATTTTGATCAAGATAACTTTCTTTCTTTTTAATATACGTATATAACTTAATTTTTTGATCAAGATAACTTTCTTTCTTTTTAATATATGTATATAACTTTTAATCAATATATCTTTCTAAGAAATAAATTTGATAAATTTTTATATAGTGTTAGATGGTTGGGAAAATAATTTAGATAACAAGCTACTCCCATAGCTCAGAACTCACCCAAATTTCTCTACAGCGTTACCGATACGCCGATACCTTTCGTCCATTGAACGTTATTTTCAGCATTCAATTTCGTCCCATTCTTTCCTTCAGTATTCACGCAGGAATACTCAGAGTGAAGGGGCTCTACTAACATGTCAATCCATGTAAAAGTAAATAGCAGTGAGAAAGTGGGCCACGTGAACTGGGAATTCGAATAAATGGTGGCCAAACGTTTGGAATCGCAATGCAGCGAAGCATTCTGCAGGATTTCTTGCATTGGTAGAACTCCATTATTCTGAGTAATCTTTAACAAGTATTTCAACATAACATCATTTTTGCATTAAATAAGCTTCCCAGACAACATTCTCTATTGGGGCTGCTGACAATATATTTTTGTGTCTGCAAGAACCAGGAATTCTCACAATCTAAGTACACCATGGACCAAGTTTGGGCTGGTTTGCTAGAAACGTTAAAATGTATTTATCTCAGATACACTTCATATAATTTTGTTTTAGATTTAGGAAATTGAGATGCAATTGCCTGAATTTATTGAAATGTGAGTTGTAATGGGTATTTGTATTGTGATTCAGTCCTCATCTCAGATGAAATTGTGAACAAGATAGCGGACACAGTATTTGACAAATTAACAGCGGCTGAGAGTCGAACGGTCGGGGCAGAGAAAACCCCAGCTGGCAGCATTGAAGATTCAAGAAAAGCTCAACCCAAGAAGAAAACTCTGAATTATAGCCAGCTGCATGAAGCAATAGCTGCGGTCTTCGAGTAAGATTTTATAACTGATTAGTTCAGGAAATTAACAATATTGTTTTTATCATTAGGTTTCGTTGGATAGATATTTTAAGCAAAATTGTTAATATTATTTCATCATAGGTGTTAGCATAATTGTTAAAAACTGTATTGATAAGTTTTATATTGTGATCAGAAATTCAATCCCCTAACATATATTACTAGTAGAATTTGATTTTTTTTGTTTTCGTCTAGATAGATATTTTAACCAAAATTGTTAATATTATTAAAACCCACCTTTAATCACTAATGTTATGAATAGCTAATAAGTTTGCAACCTCAAATTTTTTTTCTGAATAGTTTTGAAGATCCTTTCATTATTGTTGAACTGTTTGGATTGCTGGGAATGAAAGAAGAAAACTTTGAATTATTGCCAGCTGCATTAAGCAAATAGGCATCCTTATTGTCATGTTTGTCTGATTGCTTAATAGTGGGGAATCAATAATCTACCTAAGCTCAGAGCAAGCCTATAGTTACTGTCCTCCAATACAGTAATTAGTCCAAAAAATTGGTTAACTATATTTCTGAAAATCACATCATTTTCTCCCAAATGTTTTTAATTTTCTTAAATGCCATCATCATCATAATCCCTTGTACAATTGTTCTTATTTAAAGTGCATTTTTGGTCCATACCATATTTTATCTGTATGAATTCGAATCATACCTCTGCTATTGCAGGAGTTAGGAGGAAATTCTTAACCATTAGAACTAGATTTTTACAAAATTAGTTGAAGAAATAACAAAAAACCCTACAAAATACAAAATAGAAATTAGGCTACACTTCCATCAAGCATAAGGAGATTTTCCTTCAAGAATAGGGAGATTTGCACATCAATCATCGGCAGATTTTCCATGAGAAACAACAATAGGATTCTTGATGTTATGAATGTTAACCTTTGAGAATTGAATATATGAATCTCGTAAGAATTTTAAGTGACTAGTCGAGAAAGTTATTAATTGCTTGTTCCCAATATTAAATTGGCAATTTGGCTTTCCATGGGGATATGCGGATAGGGTTGTTGATTTTCCTAACAATTAACCATTTGAGATTTGTTGCTTTGAATATGGAATAAGTTTGCGTGTATATTAGAAGATCCTGTCATAAATTATTGTTGTTGTTTTGGATTCCAAAAATCATTATTATTATTGTTTTGGGTTAGGAAAATCAATGAGACCATCCCTGGGGCCAATTGGGTTCCTCCTCCACAGGAAGTGCTGAACAAAATGGTATGTAATCAATCCCTTTTTAAAATATGAATTCCAATGAAAAAAAAAAAAATTACTCTGAGCGAAATCAGTGTAGCTTCTGATGCTTCTTTTGTCATAACTTTTTTAAAAGTGGTAAAATATAAAGTATGAGAGATAAACGAATAATAACATATCAACAAACAACATGCTTTACCCTAATGGATACCAACTGCATGCAGGAATCTGATAAAGATCAATATCAGCAAATCGATCGCAAGGAATTCGGCGAGCATGTTCGAAAATATTGTGGCCATCTAGCCGCATCATACAGAAGAAATGTATTGATTGGTGCAGTGGCTGTCCCTGTTGTGGCTACGTTGACAAAGGAGATTATTGTTACAGTGGGAAATTTACTTGCTAAAGTGCCCAGTTCAGTCCTTTTTGTAACACTTGCCTTGGCTTATGTAATCATGCAATGTAGACCTTTTAATAAAACTGCAAGGAAGCCAAATGTGATATCGAACAGGTAGAAAGTAGATGAAGGTAGTCTTGAACTACCCTATATTGCCATCACAACATGTGTGATACTTCAGTCATTCCATATATGTAATGATATCATGAATGCAGCTCATTTTATTACCCATCATATATGTCAAACGAGGATGGGCGATGTTTCATGCTCTTCTTGGATTATAGTTTCAGTTGCCTTTAATGAAGGCATACTGCTTTTGAGAGCACCACATTCCAATTAAAAGAAAAATAAAAAATTTAAAGATTAAAGTTTTGAGTCAAGAAAGTACGATAACTATGGCATTTCAAAAATACTTTTAATTTTAACCATTGAAGAATTTATAAGCAAGCTAGTAAAATGAACACTTATAATGCACAAGGGTAATCTTATGTTTTAAATGGAGCATAAATTAAGATTATAAGAGTGTGTGCTAGAATAGTTGTTATCTGAAAGATATTTACCTAAACTACTTCCACATTAAAGAAGGATATGGGCATTCTAATGTGGCAAAATCCTCTTACATGTTGGCCTGTAGCATCTAAGGAGTTTTTAGTCAAACTTGAGTAGATTTGTATTCTCTTTGCTCATTTTCACAAGTATAAGTCAAATTCACACTTCTCACATAAATTGGTTTTCACCTGGCTTTCTCTTAGTCTTTAAATATCTTTAACATCTCTTCACATTATTGGCTTATGTTTGCAATTCCCATTTTTTATGGAATTGGGTGGCTATTTTTCTCTTAAAGGATAAGTGACTCTTAGTGGGCACCCTAGTATTAAAAAACCTCTTTATAGTAATCTTTATTGGAACCAAGTTTTAGTATTGTTATTATTGTCATGTGCATGTTGAGATTGAGCTATGAAATGACCAAAGGAAGTGTGAATACATAGCTATTTTGACCCACCCCATGGCCACCCATGCAACCTTTGTGATGAATGGAAATAGAGATGCCATAAGCCAACTACATACTAGAGGACAAAGGAATACCCCCATGGATAGATAGGACTTCAAGTAACATTTGTAAGACCTTTTAAATTAGAAAATTAAAGCTAGGGCCTTCTGATGAATTATGCAACCCAAAACTATTAAATTTGAGCCCTACTTAGAAGCAACAAAAGGCCTTATAATCTAACTATCAACCTATTGCAACTACCCTATGGAAGGGATGCCACCGGGAGCCCATCTAGTCAGTAGACCTAACATTTCCTCCACATGAAAGAAGGAAAAGGGGCATTATAATGTGCCATACTTCCCCTCCCACCTCAACATTTGAGTGCAACACTAGACACATTCCTAGCTAGACTTGAGCAAGTTGACATTGCCTCTCTACCTTGACATAAGATGAATAAAGTTGTGCCTCTAGTAGAATTAAGTCTATACCTATATCTATCTCTCTTGGTCTTTGAACTACCACCTCATAAAGAATAACTAAAAGTTCAAGCTCATAATGAATTTATTAAAAATGAAATCAAATATGCATCACATTGAATGTTAATGAGTAACCTAAATGAAACTATGAGAATTTAGCAGTGAGAATGTCAAAAGATACATTAACAACCACAATTTGGTATTGAAAGTGTCAAAATCTATAGTAAGAGCCACAATTTTGCAATGTTCAAATAAGAATTACAATTAACATAGTGCCACTCAAGGTAATAACAATCTTTAAGACGCATTACAAGAATAGAGGACATACAAGTCATTTTTATGTTAATGAATTTATTGAATTTTGAACATGAAAGAGTAGTCCACTACATCAATTGTTAATGTATTTGTTATCTCATAAAATATGATCACCTACCCAAAATCATCAATTGGATTTACACCATGTCAATATGAGTTTTACACATTAAAACCCACTTTCACCTAAGTAAACTACTTTTTCTAAGTTATTTCTATTAATTTACTCATTTATATAACAATAACCCTTAAATTCACTACTTCTTATGTTATTATCATAATAAATAAATTATTTATTTATTAATTATTTTCTAAAATAATCTAATAAATAATTTATTTATGGATTACTTTCATTCATTAACTTATAAAACATTGTTTTTTATTTAATTGGGTTTGTTTAATCTCTGCTCACTTAAAGTTGCACTTTACCAAACACAATATTTTATGATTTGGTATTTCAACCCACTTTTCACAACTATGCTTTATGAGTGTGACCCATTTATAATTTAAAGTTTCCTTTAACCCATATATTTGAATTTGACGCTCCTTTCAATCTAACCTTTCAAAACTGGGCACATGTATGCCTTGGCACCATACCATATGTCCATACAATGCAACTAAGATACTTTATATAAGTATATCAAAGATTTCCTTGAATCCACTGATACTGAAAATGCAAATGCTTGTAAAACCTAGTATTTTTCAATCCGCCGTATTATGGAGAGTTTCCGTTAACTAGGAATTTTAGTTGATGGATATTACTATACCAAGATATGGGTAGATCCAAAATGCAAATACAAGAAAAAGTCCAGTATGGCGGGTTTTCAGTGGAAAAAAGTAAACTCACGGCAAACAACTTTACCTAATTAATAATTAAAAAGGGATGAATCTCAAATTAAGATGGTTATATCAGAGTAGTGGGGAAATAGCCTGAAAATATTTTATACAAAAAATTTCCACAAAACAAGTAGCTTTGAGGCACAAACAACAATTTTTTTTGGTTAGATATCATCAAACTTTTGTCTATTGGTAGAGCCCAAGCACCAAGATATCAGTGCATTTCAATGTATAAGCTTGAAATATAATGTTTCTCTCCTTTGTTCCTTAGATCACATTTCTTCAAATATTTCCATACATAAGTGCTCAAAAATATACTTATTTATAGATATTTTTGGCAAGTCTTAGTTGACGTTGACTTTCTTATGCTTCTCTCAATTTGCTAGGCCAACTAATAATATTGACAGGGTCTACATATAGAAAAGGTCTCCCTTGACTTTGACATACAAGACAACACATGATTCAACATGTGTTATTTCTAAAGACTCATTCCCTCATCAAATTTACCTTGTCTCACATTTCCTCATCCACCCCAGCATGGTAGATTCAATTATAATTGCATTTGTTTCCAGTCTAAACAAGCTGTGGTTATCCATCCTATTGATATCCAACATGATCATGAAGTTGTTTTTGGGAGAAATATCTTAAATGCCTAGCAATATCTTGATCATTAGAGTCAATTCCTTAATTTTCTAGTTGATCTACTAGATTATTGGACCTGTGGTACACATGCAAAGGGATGATATTAGGGAAGCACTAGAGAAGAAAGGACACTTAGGAGAAGCTAGGGTACAATCTCTAGTTCATGGATAGCTTATCCAAGTTGGCTCCACATATCATATTGGGAAGGGGCTAAATAATGATCATTGAATCCCCTTCCACCACTAAACACTAGAAATTTAAATTGATGGATAGTGAAAAACCCCTAAGAAGACCGCCCAATTTAACAACATTGTTAGAGCTTTGTCATAAATTTATGGTAAACACAAATATTATTTCACCATTATCATACCTAAAAATTCCTTCCCACCCCTGCAAGCCAAATACTTCATCTTGCTACACTATCAAAATTTAGTTAGACATATACATTGGTTAGTATTGTCCACTAACTCAGAGTGGAGGAGGGTAGCCTTTGTACCCACCCTAGAGTTTGAGAGTTAGGTTTGAATTCCAAACTTTTCTTATATCATCCTTTGAGATTGAAGACATTTATTTGTTAGGACCCAAATTTAATAATTATCTAATATCTCTTCGGGTGGTGCTCCAAATATATTCCATCTATTATTTGACAATTACCCTTTTTCCATATTACCCTTAGGATGTGACTAGAAAATATATGCCTAGACTTATTAGGAATTGAATTTTTGTAGGGATTAATGCTCTAGAGTGTAATTGATGTTTCACTTATTGTAGTAAAAATATCTAAATCTAAGAATCCTTATGCCCAACAATTTATTGGATTAATCACAATTTTTGAAGAGATGTTCGAAAATTTCCATCTGAGTTCCACACGTGTAATAGATGGATGGACCCTTAAAACATCAAGCTAAATGGTGATCCCAAGTAAGTGTCTTCTTTTTGGGAAAAAAAGAAGGAAAGAAGAGTATTTTGGCCATAATTTCATGTTCCAAAATTACTGCTAGATTTCTTTTAACTCTAAGATTCATGTTTGGATTCCAACTCATATACCATTTTGATGTTGAATTTACCATGACCATGAGAGCCCCATTACATAGTAAGCCTTCCTTCTATTTTATGGATTTTCTTGTCCATTAAAACCAATTCCAAGAGAATATTCTCATCCCTAGAGAGCTTAGATGGCTATGGTAATCCTTCCATCCATGTTTGATAGGTTCCAGGATCATTTTCTTTTAATTCATGGTGATAGTTGTTGACCTTGTGACATATCAAACTTAAGAGCTTGTATTTATCTTGTTGTAGGAGAAAAATATTGTATAGTTTAAGTTCCTTTTCCCAATCATATTTCAGGAATAGTGATTCTTCCACTAATATAATTTCCCAAAAAATATGATTTTAAAATAAGGCTCTATTTTCACATATATTTTTCCATACAAGTGACCCATGGGTAGATTCATTCAAATTGATTAATTATTCTCCTTGTATTTTGTTGGCATATTTGGCATTCCATATATTTCTCCATGGGTAATTTTTGTTTTTGTTCCACCACCATCATATTTTGGATGTCAAGGATTTACCCATGATTAATGGGCCTTTTATGCAAAACCTACCAATGTGTTTGATCTTGTAAATAGAGACCAGTGCTAGCAAATCCCAATTTGTTGGGACACCACCAAAGGAAATTTCATTGAAGAGAGTGAATATACTTTACAATAATGGGAGGAGCTTCAAGAATAGAGAAATGGTAGAGATATAAAGAATGGAGAATAGATTTAATAATAGTAATTTTTCCTAGAAGAGTGAAAGATTAGAAGGTCCATTTGGAGAGCTTGTCTTCTATTTCATATAAAAGATATTCCTGAGATGCATTTCAAAGAGGATTGTCCAACAAGATGTTGAAATATGTAACTAGGTTCAGTCTTCATAATGACACATGTAATCATGATTTTATGTATTTGATGAAAAGAGAAAAATAAAATTATTTGAGGCATGGGTTTCATGCTCAAGGTTATTTTAATTTAAAGTCCAAGCACCCATTGAGTGCTTCTAGGGTTTGTATTTGAGTCAACAAGTCATAAGAGTGATTGTCATGTATGGAAAACCTTTTCGAGTATGTCACATATTGTAAAGAAAAATTTGTTGAGTCCAAATTAGAGTCAAAGACCCTCTAAGACCTCGTCATCATCAAAAGAAGAATTAGGCCTTCATGAGTGGACAAGTCAGCCTAAAGGCAATAATTCGACCTAGAAAGAAAGCTTATATATAAGCAACTTAGACCTCATTTTAATATCATCTAATCAACTCTCAAGAGGTTCGATCTAAGAGAATAAGACGACGAAAAAGGAAGCCAAATACCTAACAAGGTAAGAGAAGGAGAAACCAAAGTCTTTGGGATTATATTTGGGACAATATCCTTCACATGCGAAACAATTAAGACACCTATTGCAACAGCTAGATCAAATTGTAGACCCACTACAAGAAGTCAAGTTAGGGTATATTTTGCAATCCAAGTTCCATAGAAGGAAGAACCAAGTCAAGCGAAGAAGAATGAAGAAGGAAATCACCATCTTCTCCACATGTGGAAGAGCTAGGGTTTATGTAGAAGAAAATTCTTGGGGTCAAAGTTGCCGAAGAAACTATTAGGGGTCAAAGTTGCAAAAGAAACTGTTGGGGGTTGAAGTTACAGAAGATGTTGTTGGCTCCAACGTTGGAAGAGAGGTGACTAGAAAGAAAGCTCATCAAGGAGGAAGGATTGAGTTGGTCTTGGAGGGGACTTTGATAAGGGTCCTAGGTCTTATAATTTGTCATTTGAAGTTCTATAAGAAGAGAAGTGTTCTTTTGTGTTTTCCTCTCAAGAGGAGAGGTTTTGGCCTTGACTGATAGCTTATATATTGTGTCCTCTTATCTCATTATTCTTTTTTTTTTGGTAGTTTTTTTAATGATAAGAACACTAATCATAATTAAGTGGATGAATAATCTAATCAATTTAAAGTAAAAACACATCACAAGCAATTATCAAAGTAAGATAAATCACCTAATCTAGTTGCCTCTAGATTTCTTAGCATGGTATCAAAGCTAAGGTGAGAAGACAAAAAAAGGCATCTTGAAGAAAGGATATATAGAGCATCAAGGAGGACTACCCATCTCATCTCAAGGATCTTACCATCTAGAAGAAATAACAAGAAGAAGACCTCAAAGACTCTACTTTCAAGAAAGATCCCACATGCACTCAAAGAAAGAAGGAATACACATTTGAAGCATCTTGAAATATCCATATTCTACACTTCTACATCCCAAGAAAGAAAAGAAGAAACATTGCCATCATCATCAAAGGAATCGAGATGATCTCCCTCTTTTTGAAGAAAGGATCACATCTCAAGTATACATGAAGAAAGACATCTCTAGAATAAGAAGTATTTTTATGTTCAAGGAAGTAATCATCATCAACTATCATCAAAATCAAGAAAGGCGTCAAGTTGAAGATATCATAATCAAAGAAGCATATTCACTTGACAAGTAAGTATCTTTATATATATGTTTGAATATATTATAAAAATGACTTCATTCTGCAAGGAGAACAACAAATTGGTTGGGTCACCAAATTTTCTTGCATGGAAGAAGAGGATAGATTTGATCCTCATAGAGAATGAAGTTATTGGACATGTTAAAGGTTCAATCACCGAACCATCAAAAGAATAAGCTCAATATCTATAGAGGTACATGAAAGTGGAAATAAGGTATCAAATAATCCTTATAGAATCAATCAAGGATCCCCTCATCCCTTATGTACCAAAATTGGATATTTGAAAAGAAATCTATGATAAGCTAGTAGAATTTTTCTCTATAAGCACTATAGGAGAAGTTATATATTTGAAAACTGAGTTATACAAGATGAAAGTATCAAAGGAAAAATGGATAGCCTCATACCTTATGAGGGTATCACAAATAAGAGATCAGCTACAAGAGTTAGGAGAAATAATGTCCAATAAAGAAATGACCATCGTTGTGTTCAATGAACTAGTTGATGAATGGGGCAACTTTGTATCAAGTATTTTTGGAAAGAAGGAAGCTACCCCATTTAGTGATCTTTGCTCATTATGTAATATTGAAGAAACTAGGTTGAATTCAGAAAGTGATGTGGTATCAAATGAAAAAGTTCAAGCATGTGCTATTATGGCTAGGAGAAAATAAAAGTTTGGGAAATTTGGCCCTCAAAAAAAGAAGAAGATTGATATGTCTAAAATCCAATGTTATTGATGTCAGGAATATGGAAATTTCAAGAGATATTGTCCTAAAATAAAGAAGGACAACAAGAAGAGAAAGAGAATAAATGAAGCCTCATGTCACCAAAGAAGTGGAAAAACCTGAAATAAGAAATCAAAGGAGGAAGTGAAATATCTCTGTTATGACTGAGAAAGTCTCCTTCACTTAGTTCTTTTCAATTTTGTAATAGATAGTTATTATGATAGGAAACATCAAAAGAATTATAGGATTCATTAGAGTTGAAATAGAGATTACCTCATCATAAAAGCTTGAAAGGATAGTTGAAGTATATGTCTACATGGTTGTAGCAAGCATCGTTATAGAAATAAAGTAATTCGTGACATCTACATTAGAAGCATACAAGGAAAACCATAGCAACAATATATATGGTTGGAAGAAAGTCATCTAGTATGATAGAAGATAGAAAATTCATCATACATCATCCACACATCATCATTATTAAGGATATTTTTAAGGATGAGGATGATCAAAGTCTGCCATTGGAATCTTCATTAGAAGGTTCACCTCTACTTGGAAGAATCAAGTGTCTTGTTAATAGTCTACGGTCCACCTTGTGTGGGATCCACTAGTAAGGTATGATGACAAAGATATGCAACATGTTAGTTGGTTGAAGTACTCTAGTCTTCAGAGGAAAGGAAGATGTTGAGGGAAGTCTAGATGACCACATGAAGGAAGAGGTATGTATATATCTTGAATTATATAGATAAAGAAAGAATGAGTGAATGCTCTATCTCATGAGAATGATTAGAAAAGAAGGATATATTCCTTTAGGAAGATGCATGTAGGAATGAAGACAATATTTGTTGGCATAGTGGGGCTTGACCCAGGTTTGGAAGTGATTTAGCCAAGCAAACCTCGGTACTACTGGCCCTTTTGGCAATAGTCCGTGGAGCGCAAACTGAGGTCTCACCCGAAGTAGTATGGGTGATCCGGATTTAAACAGGAACGCAATAGATTACAGAGATAACCATAAATACAGAGATGCGATAACCATAAATAAAGAGATGCAGCGGAAATAACACTTCATTTCATTAATGGAAAATACCGAAATATGCTTACAACCAGAATTGGAAATAAACCAGTTAGGACGATGGTAGCTTATCTCTGAGAAGAGATGTGCGGCTACATGTCTCTGAACTGTTCCCCAAACTGTGTTACAATGAGGCTCGAAGGCCTATTTATTATTGAGAAACAATGGAAAACCCTTCACATTCCAAAACCAACCCTTAGAAGATGAAACGCCAGATTGTGGGCCCCATTTTGGGTAAATTGGTACATCAATTTCCCGGGGTCGTAACTTTGGCATACGATCTTCGTTTGACGCGTATGATAGCTCATTAGAAAGATCTATTCGAGAACTACCATTGTTGGAACGGGCAACATCAATCCATTCCATGGACCCATGTTGCCCCCGGATTCCCCAAAAAACGTCGTTTAGGGCCTCAAAACGGCTCCGGAAGTTCAGGACCCGAAAAACTGCTAAAAATAGTAAGTTGTGCTACAATTAAGGAAACTGAAAATGCTGAAAGAGACAATGATGGGGGTCCAGATGGACCTGGCAGGTGGCCACCAATATCCACCTGGATCATTCCTCCCCCCTTAGGAAGCAATGGTCCCCATTGCGTTGAGTTCCTCCATCTGCTGAACTTGTTCTACACTGTCTGATGTGTCCAGTAATGGTGGGAAGCATGGTCGATGACGGTCCACATTGAACACTTGGTGCAGGTGAAGGAATGGAGGAATGCTGTGCTCCAAAGAATTGTTCCCCACAAGCTTGGTACTGCTGTAAGGACCATGTTGGAGTGGTCTGAGCTTCTGATGGGTTCTGGTAAGGCGTTCTTTCTGTCGATGCAACCAGACTTTGTTGCCCACCTGAAGCTTGTGTGGTACCCCTATGGGTGAGGAGAAGTTGTTCCTGTGTTCTGTCATGACCGTATCCCTTTGCTGCTGCTGCTGTGTGGAGGAACCCTTTGCGGTGGTCATGGATGTAGCAACGATCTTCCCCTTACTTTGGGAGTGAACCATACAGATGAATTTCCTGGTCCGTGATATGAGCTTGTTGCCTTTCTTAGCAGTGATCAAAGATGTGG
>APFE031111134.1:0-36561 GCA_000404065.3 Pinus taeda
CCCTTCTGCCCTTGTAACTCCCTCTTGCCTATGTTCTTCCTATTTTGCAAAATTGACACCTCTACCATACCCTGAACATTGAACCCATCTTACCTACAATCTCATATGTGTTTTGTATTCCACTGTCGAGTGCCAAGTATCCAATCTTAGATGTGTTTTCTATTGCAGTTGGAGTAGTCCTGGAGGGTGTTCTCCATCGTCCAAATCCATGCACAGTGCTCAGCCTCCATTAGGCCTCCATTCCTCTATATTAAATCTGATGAGGCATGTGCATTCTTCCTACGAACATTTCAACTCTCGTAGGCCCTTCGGTGGTCCTGGGTTCGAGTCCTATAACATTGTCGAGTAGAACAAAGACAAGACGAGTGGTCATACCTTTGGTGCAACACGATGATACCTTTGGTATGGTGAACTAAATATTTCTACCAACTCTCAGTTTATATAGTTGCATTTTTTGGTATTTATATGATATATGCGTTTTTATTTTTAGTGGTTTCTTACATACCACTGCATTAAAAGTCCATACATACCTTTGCATTACATACCACTCCATACCACTACAACATCTCTAGCATTCGTAGGTTTGAAATATGCTTTATCTTATGGTCCAAGCATACACAAAATCTTAGCTAATATAGTGTTTTTATCTATGCTCTCCCCATCGGTTGTTATACCCATACTGCTTCCTCCCCATACCACCGCTTCCTCACAGCGGCAACATGGTTGACCTCCATTGTGGCATCACCCTCCCAGCGTGACAGTCCCCATGTTGCAGTATTATGGTGTGGTATCACAGCGCTCCACCAGACCCGAATACAGCTCCATACTCCCAACTTACCTCCTCCTCTATCATATAATAGCCTCCATCATTTAATACCTCCCCCGATTCTTAACCCCAATAGTTATAACCCCACGCGTTAACGCCTCCCCCATATACTACCTCCCCTTATATAACCCCTCCCCCATATAATACCTTCCCCAAATATATATCTGTTATATACATGTCAGAATTATATTTTCACAATATTGCTACTAGTGAGCACCAGTATTGCAGCAATAATGCTTCAGCTCCTAGGCTGCCTACTTTACTCTTATCAACCCAGTAGTTCGTAACAAACTTGGAAGCATCAGTGTTGAATGCACAAGTACTAGTTCTTACTGCAAGTTGTCACTTGGTCAGTCGGTGCAAGATCACTAGGAGCTCAAGCCAACTTCTATGGATTCCAGAAGAAGCTCTAAATGTGATGAAAGGAGAGAAAGCCTACTCTACAGATGCTAATCTAACTGTAGAAAGGAAGACTGAAACGTAAAGCAAACCTAGTAATCCCTAATTAACCAACTAATTCTACTTTTACAGAAAGCACTATGAAAACCATGAAAGGAATGCCACTACCTACTCAAGGAATTAAACAACATCTAACTATGTTATTTCTGGAAGTAAATAAGCAAAAAACATATTTTTGGATTTTTATTTATTTTTATTTGAATTTGACATGCATGTAATTTATTGTGTGTGAATGTGGCAGCGAATAGGTGGCATTGAAGGGTGGTTGTGGGACTTGAGAGGATGTAGGGTGGTGTGGATGGGTCTTAGGAGGTCTTAGGTGGGCATTTGGAGGCTTTTCCCATGCTCAGCCTCCAAAAGAAAGCCTACAGGAGAACCTACAAGAGGACCAAGGAAATCTACAGGAGGAAAACAGGGAAACTACAAGAGGCCTACAAGAGGAGGCCGAGAGAAGTTTTCACTGTTTGAGGATGTGAGGGTGGGTGAAAAAGGTGTATGAAGGTTGGAATGAGGTGTTAGGGAGCCTATGGTCTACCATGAACCACCAGGAGAGAGAAAGATGATCAGATTTTCTCAAGGAGAGAGGAAGAAGTTCTAGGAAAAATGCAGGAAACTAAGGCAGAATTAAGGTGAGATTTGGGAGACCTATAAGGCATGGATCAGATGGAGGGTGTGATTGCTGATAAGTTGGCCTATTGTTGGAGGAGATCTATTGCATAAAAACTGATAGTCAACCAAGGAAATCAAGCAACAAGTGAAATGAATGCATTTAGGAAAAAACGAAGTTTTGCATAAAAAGAGTCTAAACTATGATCTATGAAAGGAAATACTGAGAAATAATGTAGGAAAAGAAAGCATGAAAGAAGACTATTGCAAATTAGGAAATGAAAATGATGAAGAAGATCTGGAGCAAAGAAAAACTGGACTATCAATCTAGTAGAGAGCTGCAAACACTAGAAGTCCTATGAATGAGGAAAATTTGTGTTTTTGGGGCAGCAAGAGGGTCTTTGCCTCAAATCATGGTCCCAGAGGGAGGAAGATAGGCCAAGGCACTGTTGCTAGAATTTTGAATCTTTTCTGATCAATGCTCAACCTACTACAGAAAGCACAAATGAAAGAAAACTATTAAATCACCAAGAGAAACATATTCTTAACTATGAAACAAATACATCTAACAGCAAATTGATCTACAAACTAAAACAAACCATACAAATACAAGTAAAGAGGAGATTGGCTGCTTGGATTGGGCCCTAATCCAAGAGCTTCATCCCTCTGAGGTAACTCAATCCTAGCTCAAAAAGGATTCCATCTTTATTTTCATAACAACAACAAGATTGCATGAAACTGTCACAAAATAACAAGCTCGAAGTTGGAGCAGAGTTTACATAAGCAAAAATACAATAAAAATTCAACCCTAGTGAGGCCATAGACATCCCTACTTATACAAATGAAGCTACCAACATCTTCCTTAAAATCAGGGAGGCTTGGCTCCCAAAATTCGAGATAATCATCAGTCATCCTCCACTTGGTCGGTTTCCTTCTAGTGCATGGTTCGGCTGCTTGTACTCCAAGATAAATGAAGGGGAATTCGAAGTGAGGAGTAATAAATGAGGGGAATTCCCTCCTAGAAGTCCTCTCCTTTGTCCGCTTCGAGTTATTGTTGCCATTTGTCCACAAGATCCTTGACTTTGACCTCGAAATTCATCAATAATCTACATTAAACACATGTTAGACCACATGGCATGATAACTAACTCAACTCACTCTATAAGCATGAATATAATCAGAAAATCATACAATAAGCTAAGAGAATGGTTGATTTGACTAGGTTAGGAGGTAAAATGAGCCCATATAATTACCCATTTATGAGGCTCATCATCACCCCTCTACTGAAGGTGTTACTCATCCTCTGAGCAACTTAGTCAATCTCCTCATCTTTTATGGCCCTGGTGGGCTCCCTAGCATCCCAAGCTTTTGATGTGGTCTACTCTTCTTTGTCATAGAATCCTGCCTTCCTTTCTATCTCTTCCCACTACTCCTCCTCTTCTTCTTCTCTTCTGCCTTCCAGCATGCCTAACAGCAGTGGGGGACTAAGTTTGAGACCAATCTAATTGACCTTCCGCCTCTGCATGGAGTGCTTGTACATTGGCACTCTTCTTAATGCCTCCTTCAGCCTCATGGGGGAATGATATTCCCTGATCTGCAGACTGTGTGGTAAGGTGTTCCATCTCCTCATGCATGCATGCACACAGTCATCCCCAAGTAGCCTTTGCATATCCTCAAAGTGTGCAATGGATTTTGCCTGACCATTTAGATATCTAGGGACAAACTGAGGATTATTTTCAAGCAGGTTGTGTGTGCTGATGAGTGCCATGGGATCTGATGGCTCAACTCTTATCATTAATGGCTCATTCTGCTCTTTTATCATAAATATTTTTATTTCTACTGCCCTCAACTCTTCATGGTTCATCCATGAGGCCATGGCCATTAGCTGCAGGTCCCCCAGCCTGGCATTGGGGTCCCATACATTCATGTCTATGAGGGCCATGTTATGTAGGTAGAATTCTGTCGTCTTTGCATTATCCTTTGATGTGCTTTGGTCACACAGATCCATAAACTGCCTGTAATCTTGGAAAGGCATGTTGCCTCTTTGTGCTAGAGTCTTTATCTGGAATTGTAACCATTGGTCCTTGAGATATGGGCCATAGGATTTTGCTAGTGTTCTACATTGCAATGCCTCCATGGATAAGCTAGCCATGCATGCCAGCTGAGTCTCTTTCTCTTGTAGTTGCCTCCTTAACAATTCATTTTCAGTTTCAAGATGGCTTCTTGTAATTGCTTCCCTATCTCTGAGAGCACTCAACTCTCTTCCCATTTCTCTGATTTTGTTTTCCATATGGCCAACATCCTCAACTCCCTTGGATTTGGCTATTTGCATCCACCTATCTGTTCTTATTCTCTCTTTTTCTAACTCAAATAATAGTGGAACTGCAAATGTCTGTGGAATAATCTTGCCTCCCTCAAGCAGTCTGTAATAGGAGGCAAGACTAGGCCGGGGATCAGGTTCTTGTATCTTCTATGCTTCCTCCTTCACCTGAGGCTATCCTTCCATCCTTTTCCCAAGCTTTTGGGTCTCCTGTAGTTTTGACAGTGTCTCTTGTAGAATTGTCTGAGCCTCCTGTAGGACTGTTTTTGGGTCCTGTAGTACTGCCTTTTCCTTCCATGTGGAAGCTCTAGGAGTCCCCCTTTCATATGTTATAGGTGTCTGGGAAGGAGGTTCTTTCCCCTTGGCAGAGGGTGAATCTTCAATGATAATTGGCACTTTTGAGGAGGGTTGAGGTTTGCCTATTTTGATTCTTGTTCTCTTCCTGTTGAAAATGCAACAAGATGATGGATCTTAGTGAAAAGAAGTCCACTTCACTAAGTGGTCCCGTAGGCTATTTTTGGCGCAAAGTCTATTTTTAGACTGTCTATTTTTAGAAATATGGATCATGGTCTATGAGTTGCAGGATGCTCTTTGTGGATGATTGGTCAAGTTGGAAAAAATAGATGGACCTCTATTTTTAGACATATGGGCGGAGTCTATTTTTAGACTGTCAGGCTAAAAATAGAACAGTCAAATATTATTAGCTCTTAATAATATTTGGACTATAAACATTATCTTATTCTCTTGGAACACTTTAGTTCGAGCTACAGATGTGGCACATGCAATTGCCAGAAGGAAATATGCTTTTCTAATGGGTTAGTTGAGCTATTGCATGGATGGACTTCAGTTAGAACTCAAGTGATTGAGTTTGGTGGAGTTGATTGAGGAGTTGATGGAGTTGTGTTCAATTTGACTTAGTTGAACTAGTTGTATTTAGTCTAACTAACAAATACATTAGTGATGAGTGGTGTGAATTTATTATTAATTAATTCACTAATTATTAACTCATAAATCAACTGAAGAATACATTAGTTAACTCAGTGCATGGACAGTTCAGTGGAGACAAGTGTTAGAGGTGAGTGAAAGGGCAAGACAACTGTCAGTTGTGACTATAGTTGTGCATGTGATTTGCACAATAAGTGGATTGAGATTGCCAATGAGGATTGCGTAGTGTTACACAAGGGAAATATGAGTTTGGTTCAGCCATTCAATAGTATTCTCATGCAGGATTGCGCAATGGAGGTAGGCAAGCAGCGGAGGAGATTTGAGCCAGTGATTGATTCAGATTTGAGCTAGTTTGTGTGTAACAAGTGGAGATAGTACTGAGTACTTGCGAGGAGTATTGTACTATGTATTGTTACATGTTCTCAATCAATATAATATATAGATAGTTGAGGGGTTTTCAGCTTTATGCTTTCCCCGTGATATACTGTGTTGATATGTGCGATTGATGCTTCAATGTGCGCATGCGATTGTTTCTTAATACTACAAAATTGATAATCAACATAGAGGAGGTTACGTACTATGCATGATTCCGCAAATAGTGTATAATCAGGATAATCTCTGTGAATAAGTGTCATATTATTCAAAATTTTCTACATGGTATCGGAGCTAGCTGATTTTTAGAAGAGATTTCTACATGATATCAGTGCGAAGTTGATCATCGGATCTATTATTCAGAAAGTGTTTACATTTTATTTCTTCAGGCAGAGTCTGTAATCGGGCCAGGTAGCTTCTGGATTCATCCTTCTTTGTAAGGTGAGATATCTGGTGAATTCCCATATAGTCTATCTCTGTACAAGAAATATTGTGTTCTCACGAATTTTAGATCAGAAGCGGTTGAGTTTTGAGCTGGTGGAATTTGAATTTGCAGTAGTGTTTTCTTGGTGTCAAAGTTGAAATGTCTTTCAACAGATTCAGATTGGAGTATACCCTTGAAGGCAACTCGAACTATATTTCATGGAAGGACAGGATGGAGGCGGTGTTAGATGATAATGAGTTGAAGGAGTTCATAGATGCCGATGTCCCAAAACCTACTGATGCTGCTCAAGTCGGGGATTGGCAAAAGAAGACAACAAAGTGTCATATGATTCTGTTGGAGGGCGTGGGGGATCACATTGTGTCCAGCCTCCATGGAAAGGCTTCTCCATACTTGATGTGGAAAGTGTTGACAGATCTATTCCAAAGCAAGAGCGACCAGAGGAAGTTGGCGCTCAAGGATAAACTCAGAAACATAAAGTGTGAGAAAGGCAACAGTATGCCTAAGTATCTCACAAAGTTCACCCAATGCTGGGATGAGTTGGGAAGTGTGGGGGTGACTGTCGATGATGAGGAATTGGTGAGCTTGACTCTCCTTGGTCTTCCGAAGAGTTGGAATTCCTATCAAGACTCTGTCAATGGTCGGGAGAAATTGCCAAGATGGGAGAGACTTTGGTCAGATCTTGTGCAAGAGGAGATCAGGAGGAATACTAGGGACGGATCTTCATCAAAGGCATCTGATTAAGAAAATTGTGCTTTGGCTACCAAAGCAAAGAAGGGGAAGAACAAGAAAGCTTCTCATTCCGATGTGAAAGGAAAGAAGCAAGACATGTCCAAGGTGAAGTGCTTTCACTGTCACCAACACAGACACTATGCCACAAATTGTCCGCAGAAGAAGAAAAATAAGCAAGTTGCTGAATCTGTAGCGGGAGAGGCCTTAGCCTCACAGTTTGAGCTGGATTTTCCGTTGATCGCATGCTTAGTATCAAGTGTGATGGGATCGGTATGGTTCTTGGACAGTGGTGCATTTTTTCACATGACATGAGATCAAGATTTGTTTTCTAATTTGGATGAGAAAGATCTTGGAGTGCACATCGAGATGGGCGATGATGGTAGATACAGTGTGACCGGTATCTGTACCATTTCCTTTGAGAGGGAGTCTATTAAACCCTTCGTATTGGAGGAAGTGATGCATGTTCCATGATTGAAGAAGAATCTTATCTCTGTGGAGATGTTAGAAGACAAGGGATATGATGTTGTTTTTAGCAAGGGAAAGGCTTTCCTGCACAGTAAGACAACTGGAGAAAACCAAACAATAGGGGTTCGAGTCAAAAACCTTTATCAGTTGCATGTAGATGGCTGCTCAGCAATAGCATGCAAGGCAGGAGGAGTGGTGAGCCGGGATGATGGCGAGTTGTGGCACCGGAGATTGGGCCACCTTCACCATGGAGCCTTGAAGATACTACAACAGATTTCTACTAGGCTTCCTAAAGGCACCCTTGCGCAGTCAGATCAGTGCAAGGGGTGTATTTTGGGAAAGTTTGTGAAAGCCACCTTTCACGAGAAGGATAGTCACGCCACGATAATCCTTGAGAGAATTCACATAGACGTGTGTGGACCTTTCTCAGTAGCTTCAACAGCAAAGCACAGGCACTATGTGATATTTGTTGATTATTTCTCTAGAAAGTGCTAGATCTTCTTCATGCAGAAGAAGAGCGAGACATACTCAAAGTTTTGTGAGTTCAAAGCACTGGTCGAGAAGGAATCAGGGAAGAAGGTGAAGGCTCTTAGGAGTGAAAATGGTGGTGAATTCATCTCTGGCGAGTTCAAGGACTTCTGTAGTGCAGAAGGGATTCAAAGAGAGCTCATAGCTCCCCATAACCCACAACAGAACGGGATTGTTGAGTGGAAGAACAGAACGATCATGGGTGTTGCATGGGCGATGTTGCATGATCAGAGCCTACCCCTTCACTTGTGGGCGGAGACATGCAATACTGCAGTATATGTGCAGAACCGTTGTCCTCACAAGAGACTTGGCATGAGTACACCCGAGGAGGCTTATTCTAGTAAGAGGCCTGATATTTCCCATTTGAGGATTTTTGGTTCTCCTGTTTACATGCAAGTGACGAAGGATGCCAGGAAGAAGCTGGAGCCGACTGCAGAGGTTGGGATATTTGTGGGTACACTGATACAACCCACAACTATCGTGTGTATTTTCCCGACAGTCGCAAGACTGTTGTGCGACGGGATATAAAATTTCAAGAGGAGAAAGCCATGAAGTGTTCGCTTGAGAGGGAGCCACACTTGCATGCAGATGAGGAGCTATTAGTTCATAAGGATGGGCTTCAGGACGTGGATCAGCCACAAGATGAAGTTCATGGAGTGGAAGAGACCACTCATGTAGCGCCAACCATTAGAGGGCGAAAGCGCACTACAGAAGTTGAGCGACTGGCTCAAGATGCAGAGAAGGTTGTAGGACAACCTACAACAGAGTGCAGATAGAGACAATCACCTGATCGGTACACTGGATACATCGATCTTGTGAGCAATTGTGTTGTGACTGAGCCATACTCTTTCGAGGAAGCTGTGGAGGATCCCACATGGGTATATGCCATGGTGGAAGAGTATGATACGATTGTCAGAAACAGTGCATGGGAGATTGTCCCAAGACTAGAGGGGAAATCAGTGGTGGGTTCGAGATGGATCTACAAAGATTGTGTGCATGGCTGCAAGCCTGTTGATACTCCTCTTCCTGGAGGTTGGAGGAAGGAGGATGCTACTTCAGTAGAGCTAGTGGATGCCACTAATTATCATATCAGAGATTATGTGCAGCGGAGAATCATGTTACTTTCATATATTCCCACGGAGGATCAAGATGCTAATATCTTGATGAAGGCGCTCACCAGGAGAAAATTCGAATACCACAGAGACAGGATAGGGGTTGCAGATAATCCATATCTTGTTAAGAGGGAGCGTTGAAAATGCAACAAGATGATGGAGCTTAGTGAAAAGAAGTCGCCTTCACTAAGTGGTCCCGCAAGCTATTTTTGGCGCAAAGTCTATTTTTAGACTATGTCTATTTTTAGACATATGGATCATGGTCTATGAGTTGCAGGATGCTATTTGTGGATGATTGGTCATGTTGGTAAAAATAGATGGACCTCTATTTTTAAACATATGGGCGGAGTCTATTTTTAGACTGCCAGGCTAAAAATAGAACAGCCGAATATTATTAGCTCTTAATAATATTTGGACTATAAACATTATCTTATTCTCTTGGAGCACTTCAGTTCGAGCTACAGATGTGGCACATGCAACTGCCAGAAGGAAATACACTTTTCTAATGGGTTAGTTGAGCTATTGCATGAAGGACTTTAGTTAGAACTTTAGTGATTGAGTTCTGTGGAGTTGAATGAGGAGTTGATGGAGTTGTGTTCAGTTTGACTTAGTTGAACTAGTTGTATTTAGTCTAATTAACAAATACACTAGTGATGAGTGATGTGAATTAGTTATTAATTAATTCACTAATTATTAACTCATGAATCAACTGAGGAATACATCAGTTAACTCAGTGCATGGACAATTCAGTGGAGACAAGTGTTAGAGATGAGTGAAAGGGCAAGACAGCTGTCAATTGTGACTATAGTTGTGCATGCGATTTGCACAATCAATGGATTGAGTATTTCCGATGAGGATTGCGTAGTGTTACACAAAGGAAATACAAGTTGGGTTCAGCCATTCTCATCTATTCTCATGCAAGATTGTGCAGTGGAGGCAGGCAAGCAGCAAAGGAGATTTGAGCCAATGATTGATTTAGATCTGAGCTAGTTTGTGTGTAACAGGTGGAGATAGTGTTGAGTACTTGCGAGGAGTATTGTACTATGTATTGTTACATGTTCTCAATCAATATAATATACAGATAGTTGGGGGTTTTCAGCTTTATGCTTCCCCCGGGTACATACTGTGTTGATATGTGTGATTGATGTTTCAATGTGCGCATGCGATTGTTTCTTAATTCCGCAAAATTGATGATCAACATAGAGGAGGTTATGTATTATGCATGATTCCACAAATAGCATATAATCAGGATAATATCTGTGAATAAGTGTCATATTATTCAAAATTTCTACACAAAATTGGTATGAATATTGACATGACGAGTGAGTTTCAAGTAATATGGAACACCAATTAGGTGATGGGCCAGAAAAAGGGCCATCGTTGGAATACTTTGGAGCATTAATCTTGAACATGATAGCAAGCATAAATGAAAATATCTACAGACTAGAAAATTCTTGTGTAAATAGAAATAACAACTAAAAGCATTGGTATGAACAGTAAGGTGAAAAAGGTGAAATGAAGGAATTTGGGTAATAAATTCCTTAGCTATATGGGGAATTTTTATTCTCAATATTATAATTTCCTTGTTTGATACAAGAAGTTTTCTAAACTTTAAAACTATATGACTGTTATGTGTGTGTTTTTGCGCTTGTGCAAATTCATTATCATATTAGGATACAATGAAGGAATAATGATGTTGCCTAGTATGGAAAGATTTCAGTAGAGAACCATTATGGTAGTATGATAATAAATTTATCCTTAAAAGTATGACTATGTAAGTGACAAGAATTGTAATTTCCATGTTTGCCAAACCCGATAAGGTTGCCTAATGAGTTTTAGGCAACTTGGAGCAGCCAGGTGGGTTGGTTTAGTCCATGGGATAGTGGATAGTTGTATGGCAGCCATGAAAATGGCACAAAGGAGGTTCTCTAAACCTTGATCTTACTTGATATATGTGAATATCATTCTTGTGGAAGAATGATGGTTTAAAATTTATATTATGCATATGAATGGATATTTGGGACAACATTGAAGTTATACAATGAAATTCCTAGTGATGTGAGGAATAATGGGGCAAGGGATAGTCCTCATTGATTGATGAATCTAATTATCATGTGATTATGACTTTTATGTGCCCATGTTGTATCATGATTGATGACAAGGAAATTTTGATGGTTGTGTTTGTAGATATATTAACTACTAACTAAAATCCTTGATCATAGGATTGGACATGTACTCCACTAAGAACTATGTTGATGCCAACAGAGATTTTGGTGGAGTAAAGATTCTCTGATGATAGCTAAACCAAGAAACCTAGAAGGTTTGTTAATTGAGAATTAGAGAGAAGTGGTTATTCACCTGGGGCTTATAAACCCACTAGAGACTATGTTGGTTGAGAAATTAAGAGGTTGAGGCACCCTAGGGCTAGTGGGCTTATAACACCTGATCTCACCTAGGGGGAAGGTCAAGAAAACAAGTGGAAGCACCACTGAGAAGTTGTTGGCAAAGTCCAATTGTATTCTTACAATTGGAAACATAGTTGAAATGAGACTCTCTATGCTCCACATGAACTCCTGCACTAGCCATTGTAGTGTAATAGTGAGGAGATGTTGAGAACACTTGATAGTGTGTGAATGATTGAGTAATCATCGATGGGACTGGATGTGAATATGGTGTTGACCAAAGATCGCATGGAGCAAGATAACCATACTAAGTATTGTGCCTTGGGACTGAGAAAACAATCGGTGTTGGCAACTACATTGAGTGGTTAACTTGGATTTGTGCAAAATGAGGTGCCTTAGGGACTAAGAAGACATTCATATGGGATAAGCCTAAAAGACAAGGAGGACAAGAGGTATAACTAAATTATTGCAATTTATTTATGATGAATGACCATGAGAGATTATATGCTATGATGCATGTAGGACATTGGAATACCCAGTTGAGGTGAATAAAGTTGGCTGAAAAGATGAACATACGCAACTTGGAGATATCAAAGTCCACAATGAAAGCACCAAAATTGCAAAAATATTCACTGAAATATAGTTGATTTAATGGATTCTATATTTGTTGAGTTGTTGGACAAGCAACTATGTATGTGAAAACTAAATGTAAATGAGTTGTAAATATAAAGCTCATTGTGATTTATGTTGGGTTTAACCATGTTTTCTTTTATGTCTGAGAATTAGAACACCAAGGATGGTGTTCCTCCAAGGGAGTGGGGTTTGCGACAACCCCTAGCTTATTCCCCTATTGTAAACGCTTCAATTATTTTTATTAAAATTAAAATGGTTGAGAAATTCAGACACAAATTTCAAAGCTTGTGGAAGGGAGATTTCTTGAGGAAGTTGGGATATTTAATTTCAGCAGGGAGGTTGAACTGTCTACCATTAATAGGCTGGCTTTGTTTTAATTGGGACTGAAGAAACCATTGGGGAACTTGTGGACTAATGAATCCATTTTTCTATCAATAGTTTGTATAGCTAAATAACATTCCCATGCGTTACATGCCATTTTGTCGCATTAGGAAAATGACCACTGATTTGGATCTTTCGCTATCCACAAATGTGTCCCAAAGCATTCCCCTACAAAGTTAAATCCAAATTATCCCAAAGAAAGTGGAATTCCTAGATCCCATGGTACAAAACCCTATTTTTTACTTCCTGCACAGTTCCCTAGTCAATTTATGCGCATATGCAGAGAAGTCCATTAGGAACTATGCATAAGTACACATTGTCTTACACTGTGACCTACGAACATGACTAAATGCATGTAAAAATAACAAGTAAATTCTAGAAGAATTGTTGGTAGAATCCACCCCAACCAAAAATATTTGAATGGTTTCTTATTCAGTCTTGATCCTCCCATCATGGAGGAACTCCCTCTCTTTGTAGAATCCCTATCCCAACATTATTGGATCTCATCCCTTAGAAAATGGATCCCAAACTTCCCACTCTTGGCCTATAAAGCTAACACGGGCCTAAGGATTAAGGAGGACTGTTAGAAGCGGGCTTATGCTGCAGGAATAAGTTTGGAAGGTTATTGATTCAAGGAAAGGGTTGGAGATTGTGGGAAGGGACTTGCAATATCAAGGCTACATGGTTGTAAGGCTATTCTCCATTTTATTAATACTAAGACAATTGTTCTTTGTCAATTACATATTTGTTGATATAATTAGTAGGATTCCTTAATCACCTAAATAGATTGTGATTTCATATTGATCAGTTTATGATACATGATTGGTTAAATAGTCCATTTATCTCTTATGTTATATATTGGATGCTTTCATCTCGTGTATGTTTATGTCTATGTAGATCTCCTTCATGACATTATGGAGAATTTGTGGGGAGCAACAGGAGGATCCCTAAAGAATCAAGGAGTAAATGGTCAAAAGATTTGAAGGGGACTTCATCAATCATTTTTTTTGTGCTGAAAATGCAACAAGATGATGGAGCTTAGTGAAAAGAAGTCGCCTTCACTAAGTGGGCCCACAGGCTATTTTTGGCGCAAAGTCTATTTTTAGACTATGTCTATTTTAGACATATGTATCATGGTCTATGAGTTGCAGGATGTTATTTATGGATGATTGGTCATGTTGGTAAAAATAGATGGACTTCTATTTTTAGACATATGGGCGGAGTCTATTTTTAGACTACTAGTCTAAATATAGAACAGTCAAATATCATTAGCTCTTAATAATATTTGGACTATAAACATTATCTTATCCTCTTGCAGCACTTCAATTCGAGCTACGGATGTGGCACCTGCAACTGCCAGAAGGAAATACGCTTTTCTTATGGGTTAGTTGAGCTATTGCATGAAGGACTTCCGTTAGAACTCAAGTGATTGAGTTTGGTGGAGTTGAATGAGAAGTTGATGGAGTTGTGTTCAATTTGACTTAGTTGAACTAGTTGTATTTAGTCTAACTAACAAATACACTAGTGATGAGTGGTGTGAATTAATTATTAATTAATTCACTAATTATTAACTCATAAATCAACCAAAGAATACATCAGTTAACTCAGTGCATGGACAGTTCATTGGAGACAAGTGTTAGAGGTGAGTGAAAGGGCAAGATAGCTGTCAGTTGTGACTATAGTTGTGCATGAGATTTGCACAATCAGTGGATTGAGATTGCCAATGAGGATTGCGTAGTGCAAAACAAGGGAAATACGAGTTTGGATCAGCCATTCTCATCTATTCTCATGTAGGATTGCGTAGTGGAGGCAGGCAAGCAGCGAAGGAGATTTGAACCTGTGATTGATTTAGATCTGAGCTAGTTTGTGTGTAACAGGTGGAGATAGTACGGAGTACTTGCAAGAAGTATTGTACTATGTATTGTTACATGTTCTCAATCAATATAATATATAGATAGTTGAGGGGTTTTCAGTTGTATGCTTTCCCCAGTACATACTTTGTTGATATGTGTGATTGATGTTTCAATGTGCGCATGCGATTGTTTCTTTATTCCGAAAATTGATGATCAACGTAGAGGAGGTTATGTATTATGCATGCATTCCGCAAATAGTGTATAATCGGGATAATCTCTGTGAATAAGTGTCATATTATTCAAAATTTCTACATTTTAAATGGTAAGTGGCCTCTATCATGGTATCTATTTCAGTCAATCATAGTCTAGAGAAAGCTAGCAGTTCCTGGTTGTTTGTTACTAGATTTCTTTGAATTCTAGGGAGATCACTCTTGTCTGTAAGAGGGATAATTCCACATAACAAATTGGCAACTCCATTGGGAATCATTTCACTCTCCATTAGTTTTCTTGTTTGACCTTTTGAACCTTCTATACAAGCCTTCCTTGAGTGTCTAGAAATCTTAAAATTTTGGATTTTGGGTTGGATTTGACTTTTTTTTTATTTTTTCCAAAATTCCCCATTGTGCGCACTTAGGTTTTAGGCACAGTTTACATATATGTGCACCTATCTTTTAGCAATAGAGTGTATGTGCATTGGTTTCCTCTAGGACCTGCACACATACCTGTAATTTTTAAAATTTTCATTTTTGTCCACATCCACCACAAAAATATTTGTTTTTCTTGTTAATTTACACTTGTTTGTACCTTCTCTGAAAGATTGTCAATTTAGCTAAGTGTCGTGTTAAGATTTACTTGTGATTGTCTTGTTTTTTCAAATTAGGGTAAAGTCTCATCCGATGAATGGTCAATCTATCAAAAGATAGATCTAACTTCCTTTCTTTCTTCTTTCGATTACATTAGGTTTTGAGTCCAGTTTTCTCTTTTGCGAAAGTTTGTTTTGTGTGCCAAAATCAATGATTTACAAGGTTAGGTATTGTTTGTCAAAAATACTTCTTGTGCTAGTTTCTAAATCAAAATTCATTTTTCTTTCTTTTGTTGAAGTGTTCATGAACTATGCTTTTGCTACAAGTGAATTCATAGCATTCAATTAGAGAAAATCCATTTTTAGTGATTATTGGTTTCTTGTTGCATTTTGCGACTTTCTGAGTGATTGTATGAAAAGAGAGATTTCTTGATCTTTTGTGTTATTGGGGAAAGTGAAAGTTTGAAATTATTCTCAATATTTGGGTGATTTGAAATTGGATATCTGCATTTTAGGAAAAGCAATATATTGGGGTTTAGAGTTTTGTTTACATTTCATTTGAAAAAGTGAAAGACTCTTTCCTTACTTCAGATAATTTTTCATTGAAACGAAAAGATTACATTTTCATTTTCGATTGCATTAGGATTTGTGTCAAGTCATAATTTCATCAGTTTCACATCCATTACCTTTGAGTATATACCAGCTCTTAAAATAAACGCTAATAAAATCAATCTAGAAAGTTTTATTTTAGGGATATATTCCACCTACAGTGGATCAGATTATAGGGCATTGGAATAAGGAAGTGAGTTAACTTTCCAAACCTGCAAACAAACATTAGCATCTTGTGATAGGGAGGAAAATCCCATTTATTGCATTTTTTTTCTCTCAGAAGCTCCCCATCTTACAAAGGAGTCAAGTACAAGATCATATCGGACTCGGTCAAGTGATTGACCCCACTTCATTGGCTATGGTAGAATGGTTTACATGTACCAAAAATTGTATTGAAAGGTACTTGGGAGTAACTTGGAAGAAAACCTCAAATTAACCATGATGAGGAACTTTCAAGGGGATTGAGCTTTCTTTCTTTTCCCTTGCATGTATGTCTGATCTACGACTGTCCCCCTAGGTTTAATTATTTTACATGGTAACCTTAGTGACAATATTCTTATGGATTTTACCCGAGGTGACGGTGGAGGAGAAGTCTCAATTGTACCTAGAACAAACGTTGGCTAGACTCACTTGGAAATTTCTGGAGGGTATTCTTCATTCAAGATGGCATAAATGAAGTTTACTTGCACTAGATCATGTACATTAAGTGGGTTGTTAGCTTAACTAGTTCCACCCACTCTATCTATAGTCACTTTTCACTTTGATTTCTACGACGTTGGATTTCATCACTAACTAGTGATCTTGGTATGAAAAGCTTGTTTGCATGGTTTGAATCCTTATATTTTTTTAGCATGTGTTGATTTTTTTGTTTTTATTTTTTAAAGACCTTAGGATTGGATTGCGAATATTTTTTGATTTTGTGATAAATTTTCATCCTAGATAAATCACCCTATCAGTCACGTAGAACGCAAGGTAAACCCCTTGAATACACACCTAGTCAATTGGAAAAGATGAAAATTGAAAGGTCAAAGTCAATAGGATCTAAAGACTCAGAAGAACCTGAAACATCGACAATTTTACAATCTAAGATGGTAGAAACCAAAATGAATCCAATGCAAGAAGTAGAATCAAGCTTAGTTCATTCTGGCCCAAAGATTACCAAACTAGTTTAAACTGAATCTAATACTGGTGAAGTTTCAAACACTGAACTAACCGAACCAGACGTAGAATAACTTGAGCCTAACATTCATCAACTTGAACCACCTTGGGTTGTTATAGCTCCTAACCCTGAGCCACCTTCACCTTAAAGGAAGCTGATAATTATGATAATTAGTATTAAATATATTACTAGAAACGAAGAGACAGAAACACTTGATTCACCATTTACCAGTAGTGAATCGTTTGACCCAAGAGTTCCTTTCTCTCGTTTCTAACCTGACCCTTGGTATTCTACCACTTTAACCTATTTAGGTCATAATTTTTCACTGCCATGCATTCGTTTTTATTCACTAGAAAGAACTATGTCACAAATTCCTATTGGGGGCCAATCCATTGATTCATCTATGTTTACCAGCTCCCCGGAATCATTATTATATGGTGGTCCATCAATTCCTCTTGGACACTAGTCACTTACTAGGACTTTTTTCAAGAGTTGCTTCTTCTCCTCAACCTTCTACTTGGTCATCTAGTTTATTTGCACCTAATATTCAAAGCATGACATCCATGCTTGAAGCGCCTACAGCATCATACCAACAAAGTCACATGGTATCCAGTAACTTAGGTAACCCTCAAATAACCCCAACTGGTGTTTATTACCTGCTTGGGAGGCAATCACCTTATCCTCCACCTGGAGGACAACCTATTGTTGGATCTTATCCTATGGTTGGGGGTCAACCTTTCACTGGAACTTATGGTCAGATACCTTAGCCCGATCTAGCTCAACATATTGGAACTCAACCTTTGCTTGGTACTCCTTACCCTGGGATGAACACTATCTAGAATCCTACTTTTACTCCATAGTTTGGTTCAGCTGCTCCACAAGTGCCACTTTATCATCCTGTTCAACCTACTCAACAGGCTATTCCTCAAATATCTATTCCAAGTATTTTTGGTCCTGTCTAACAACCTATTCAGGGAATTCCTTAAATAGTTGTTCAACAACTTTTCCAAGGAATTCCTCAAACACCTATTCAATAACCAATTCAATGACATGTTCAAAGTGCACCTCAAACACCTGTTCAAAGACCTGTTTCATAGTCAGTTTCAAGTTCTCCTCATACACCTATCCCAGGAGTACCATAAACGATCGTTCCATTTATCCCTCAAATATTTATTCCTCAAACTACTCAAGCAATCCCTCATGTTTTTTTTTATCAAACTGTTCCTATAGTCTAATCTATACCACAGATTCCTATCAAGTAACCCACTATAGGAATAGTGCAAACACCTTTTCAAGGTTAAGCTTATCAGGTTCAACCTTCTCGAGGACAATTTTTCAAAGCCCGCCTTTCCAAGGTCAAAATTTCCAAAACCTACCTTTTCAAGGTCAATTTATTCAAATTCAACCCATTCAAATTCAATTTGTTCAAGGTCAACCTTTTCCAGTTCAACTTGTACAGGAGAAATATTACTTAGGTCAAATGGGTCAAGCTCAACCTTTCCAGATTCAACCATACCCTGGTCATACTTATCAAGTCCATGTTCAGCCTCAACCTGGTATGGTTCACCATGGTTACCCTAGTGCAATTCCAATTCCAACTACATAGGCTCTTCCAAGATATCTTGGGTATCCTCCTCCAGGGATTGTTCTTAACCCACAAGGTTATCAAACTTTACCGCAAGACCCTAACTGGTAGTTACCATTTATTGCAACCCTAGGTTTACCTTATTTATCTCAATTCACCAATGATCCCATTTATTATTATCCTTATTGTTCGACAATTCCTACCAAGTTACCAAGTGACATACCCAAATTTGAAGGCAAGTTGAGAGAAAACCCATTCAATCATGTGATGACATATCATCTTTGGTGTGCATCGAATTCTTTAATAGATGATTCCATCCATCTTCACCTTTTCCAACAAACTTTAACCGGTTCAATGGCCAAATGGTACATTGAGCTACCTCATACCTCTTTCCATAACTTTAACTCTCTAGCAACAACATTTTTAACCCATTTCCAGCTACCGATTCAATATGGTACTGATACTGAACTATTAACTTCTTTAAAATAATCAAATTTGACTCATATTTCTAATCATATACATGAATGGAAACGTAGATGTCGGTTAGTCAAAGTTTTTGTTCCACATCATATTTTCATTGAATGATTTACTAAGTCACTTCTCCCTGTTATTACCAAGGATGTTGCTAAGGGAGTTGTCATCACAGAGGAGCAGGTAATTGCTTGTGCCCATTATTTAGACTTAGTCTACACCCAATCTATCACCTTATATGAGAAAATCTTGAATTAAATGCGCCTTACAAGTGATTCAATAGTTCTCCTACTGGATGTAATGTCGCTGATGGTATAATAGGTTTTGTTAGCCAAATGTCTAAGGGGAAAAGGAAAAATTCTAAAAGTACTCAGACTTTGGCCATACAAGATTCACGATCTAAAATCCTTTCTCTTGGAGCTATTTCTGAAATTAATGTTGTAGAATCATCTACTGGAAAGAGCCATTCAACTGGAGCTAAAAATAAGAGGAAATGTAAATCGAAACAAAATGATTCTTCGAAAGAGAAACCCACTAAAACTAAACATACTGATAAGAAACAAAAAACTCATTATCCTTGCCTTATTTGCAATGAGGATTGTTATATGAAGGAATGCCCACATAGGTCAGAGGTTTCCAAATTCATTAAATATTCTCCAACTCTTGTTGTTTTGAAGGATCCATTTCCTTCTCAAGATATCAAAATGGTTTCTCATAACAAATCTTCCTCTTTCACATCAGAAGATATCATGATGATGTCTTCGTAGCAAGTTATGGTAGCAACGAGATCAAAAGATTACATGTCTAATGGTCTTGTTGACAATGGAAACAAGGCTAGTTCATCTGGTCAATCTTCCAGTTCAATTCCTCCTCCTCCTTCTGAACCATTATAGATCGAGAAACCGAATCCTAACATGATGATTCGACCACCTCCCAAAGGTGTGCTTCAAAAATCATCTTTCAACTCGCCTGCTAGAGATGTACAAAATTACAAAATTGTTGAAGACCTGGCTATGTCTCCTTCCTCAATGTCAGCTCTGGAAGTGTTCCAAACATGCCCGACCCAACGAAATATTTTATTGTCATCCATAGGAGCTATTGATCCGCAGGATTCTAATCTAATAATCTTTGATCTTTAGAGTCATATCTCGGGACTCCCTCATCGACTAGCATTTCAAATTCCATTTTTTATTAAAACCAGACAAGTGTTTCACACAGTTGTTGAAAAAAGAGATTCTATGTGTATTATGTCAATTCCTTTTTGGAAAGTTTTAGGTTCTCTAACCATCAATCAGTCACCTACCACTCTAAAATCCTTTGATGGAATAGGTTTTTGTCCTTATGGAATCCTAAACAATCTACCCATAGAGCTAGAGGGTAAAATGATAGTGATCAAAGTTGAAGTTGTTTATGCTCAATTCAATTGCAACCTTTTTCTTGGTTGAAGTTGGACCTACATTATTTGAACAATGGTCTCATCACTTTTCCGAATGATAAAATTTCCTCACAAAGGAAAAATTATCAAAGTAGACCAATTGTCTTACTACACTTTTGACCCTAACTTTATGAGTAGCATACCTTTTGTTGAAAAAATGAATACTCTTTATGAGGATACTAGTGTTGGTTTACTCAAAGACTCATCATTGATGGGAACATTTGTGCTCCCTCCACCAAAATTTCCTTCTAATCTTGTCGAGGTTAACATGATTACGTTAAGCACTATGGAATCTTTGGATCCGTGGAAAGTGCCTTTAGAGTCTGGACTAGCCTCCTAAAGCAATGAGATTCCTTTGAGCCCATTTTAATTGGCTTATCAAGCAGTTCAATCATTTTCTGACCCATCATCTTATGATATTGATCGAGTGAATGTGATCAATGATGATTATTCTCCTTTACCTTGGTTAGAACCAATTTCACTCCCTGATCCTCTCGACTATACATTTCCAACTAACAAAAGATTTACGAAGGTCATGACTTCAGATGAAATTCCATGGAACGATTACCATCATCGTTCATCTTTTCTACCTAACCCTGTTAAAGTTGAGAATTATTTTTCAACTATGTTTTCACCTGAGATAGTAAATAGTTCAAAATCACCCATTTCAATTTTTCAAGTTGCATCCAAAAGGAATTTGGGAAACATATCTACAATGATTACCATTGACATCTCATTCAACATAGGAATTGTTAAAAATATTCACATAGGCACCTCATGCTCATTCGATGAAATTCGAACATATAAGGCCCTATTTCAAGAGTTTTGCGACATTGTTTCTTGGACCTATGAGGAAATGCCAGGAATTGACCAAGAATTGTTGTGAATGAGATTACAACTTACCTGGATGAAAAAACTATCATACAGCGATTACGTCTGGTGCATCCACAAAAAGTTGAGGTCGAGAAACCGCTCAATGCAGGTTTCATCTACCAGATTCCCCTCACTGATTGGGTGTCCAATATTATACATGTTAATAAGAAACATGGAACCATTAGAGTATGCGTCGATTATAGGGATATCAAGAAGGCATGTCCGAAGGACAACTATCCTACTCCCTATATTGAAAAAACCATTAATGAATGTGCCAAAAATGAAAATTTTCATTTATGGATATATTTTCTGGTTACAATAAAATCAACATACTTCCAACTGAGCAACACAAAACCGCATTCATCTACCCATGGGGGACTTTTTCCTATCGAAAACTCCCATTCGATTTGAAGAATTTTGGTGCAACTTTTCAACAACCTATGTCTTATGGTCATTTCATACCAGATATATGCGATTGATATAAGGACCAGACCAGAGAGATGTGAGTGTTCCCAGGAGAGAGATGAAATACTTCTCTTATATATGTCATTTCGACCAGTGATTCCAATCATTCATGAGAGATGTCATTGTGGTTTTTCCAACCTGATATCTCCCTCCTTAGAGGTGACTTTGAGACCAGAGATAGTGACATTCATTATATATGTCATTATGACATCCATGTGGTAATTTCATGAACCAGTGATGCAGAGTGAGGAGTCATTTCATGATATCAACAATATTGTGCAACCTTATTTGGATGACTTTCCATCTCATTCACTGAGATGGGAAGACCATCCAATGTATTTGAGAGTAATATTTATCAGTTTTCGTCGTCACAATATTCACTTGAATCCACACAAGTGTGTTTTTTGCGTGCGATCCGGTCGATTTCTAGGATTTGTTATTTCAAAGCAAGGCATTTTTGTCGATCTATTGAATGTTGAGGATATTTTGAATTTGCCTCCTCCTTCCAATCTCCACCAACTCCAAAGCTTGCAAGGTAAAGCAAACTTTCTACATTGATTCATCCAGAAATACGCCGAGTTGACCAAAGGTTTCACTTGAGTATTGAAAAAGGGAATCGCATTCATTTGGGATGAGGTGGATCAAAAGGCCTTTGATGCACTTAAACATGCGTTGACCCATACAACTTTGTTGCATCCTCTCGATTATCATCGAGACTACTTTTTATACTCAGCTGCATTTGATGTCACTATTGGCATGGTTTTAGTTCAAGAAGACGAATCCAAATAAGAGCATGTGACATATTGCTTAAGTAGGAATTTGACAAAAACTTAAGCAAAATATGCACATGTGGAGAAATTGGCCTTGGCATCGATTCAAGTTGTCCAGCATTTTCGTCACTAAATTATATTGTGCAAAACTACTGTGATTTCTGATTGCAACCACATAGTTGACATTCTTACCAGACAATTTCTAGGGGGGGAGTATTCCAAATGGATAGTCATCTTACAAGAATTCGATTTGGAATTCATTAAATCCAAATCTAAGAAATCATTAGTATTTGTTGAATTATTGTGTGACTTTCCCCGTGTTGAGACGGAAAACGTGGTAGAGGATTCTCATCCAGATGAATCTCTCTTTCTAATCAATACCTTAGATCCATGGTATGGATATATCATCATTTATCTTCAAACCCAAACATTTTTTCCAGAATTGAGTTAAGCTGATCGCCATCATATCTGATGTCAATCTTAGCAATACAATATTGTTGGTGATAAATTTTATCATTGTGGTGTTGATTATATATTAGGACAATGCTTAACTCACAAGGAAGTTGAAAAGTCATTAAATGATTTCCATTTTGGAGCTTGTGGCAGTCATATGTCAGTGTTTTCCATTGCTCAAAAGATCTTGCGAGCGAGGTATTTCTAGCCTTCTATGTTCAAAGACTATATTACTGTGGTCTGAAAATGACATAATGTCAAATATATGATCAGAAAATGCATGCACATCCAGATCCTCTTCACCCAATCATTTTTGTCGCTCCTTTTGCTAAATGTAGCATCGACTTTATTATGTGCAACGTTCACTCAGCGAAGGGGCATGGGTACATTATCCTTGTGGTAGATTATTTTATGAAATGATCTTAGGCAATGCCTACATATCAGGATGATGGTGAAACATCGTCCATTTTCATGTTCAAACATGTGATTGCTCAATTCAGAGTTCTACAAGCCATCATCACGGACCATGGTAGCCATTTTCGAAACTTTATGATGATCAATCTTACCACAAAGTTAGGCCTGGGTCATGACAGTTCTACTCCATATTACCCGCAAGAAAATGGCCAAGTAGAAGTTCTTAACAAGGTTTTAACCACCATGATTAAACGAATTATTGGGACTCATAAATGAGGTTGGCATCTAATACTTTATCCACCCTTGTGGGCATACTATACCACAGCAAAAACTTCAACTGGTTTTACTCCTTTCCATATCATTTATGGCATGGAAGCATTTCTACCAATTGAATGTGAGATACCACCTTTGAAACTGCCAATTGAATTATTACCAGCCACTTCTGTTGAGGAAGAACATTTCGTGTACTTAGAACGTCTTGACGAGACTCATCGTGATGTTGCATTAGCTAGCGAGACCCAAAAGAAATGGGTTAAAGCACAGTGTGATCAAAATGTCAAACCTCGTTCATATGTAGAGGGTGATTTAGTCTTGATCTATGATTAAGAGCATGTACTTTAGGTGCTAGTAAATTAGAGCTCATATGGCATGGCCCTTATGTTGTAAAACATGCATTGACAAAAGGGGCTTATGAACTAGTTGATTATGATAGAATTCCTTTGGGAAAGCCCAGAAATGGTCTTTACCTAAAGAGATATTATTCTTAGATTGTTCAATGAAAAATTGTGTATTGTTGTATTATAGTTTACATCTGGAAATTTAGTAGCTTTTTACGAGTTTCCACTACTTCTCCTACTTATCTTATGTTAGACTTGATTTGCATAAGTCAACACTGCCTCAAGATTAATTTGACTTTGTTGATGATGCTAGTAATAGTACTCAGAATTTGTCTTCTACATCATGGGTCATGTATTCACCCACAAATGAGTTAGTTTCTATTCATCAGATATGCATTGCTCGAACAACAAATAATATTGTATAATATAGCACAGTGATTGAGTTGTTATTTGATGCCATTTCATTTTTAAATTTGCCAATTGATCATTAGGTTATATTCGCAACTCATAGTATTAAATTTGAATGATGTTTATTCAATTAGGAGTGCTTCCATGTTAAGAATGTTTTTGAGGGTTCGTCTCTTGGAAAGAGAGTTCGATTATATTGAGTATCAACATATTCCAAGAAATTTAAACACTTTAGCTGATGCAGTGGCTAATTATGTGTTAAATTGGAACTTGTAAAAAATTTGTAAATAAATTAATGTAATATTCATCCATATATTGTACACTATAGACTAAAATAGAAGTAGTAGCTTTCATTAGATAAGTGTCTATAAAAAGTGTGGCTTTTACAAAAATGTCATCCAAAGACATGAGGCCCCACAGCCTTTATTTTCCGAACATGCCATTACATCATCAAAAACAAACAAAAATATAGCCCTCACACTAGTGACTACACATGATGATGATCATGTTAGCATACAATAGCATGTGCTACTTGTCGTAGAAAATGGCTAATAGGTCTGGGAACCCCCAAAGTGTGACTCTGATAGTAGAGAGGCAGTTCATCTATCCCAACATCTAGGATGTCCAAGGTCAATCTCTCAAAGTTGTGCTCTATCTCTATCAATGCCTTTGTCGCATCCAGGTTCAGCTCTATGGGAGCCACTGGCTGCTCACGATGCCTATGATATCTGCAAAATCCAATTGGTCTCACTAGGGCCACATCTGCATGATCATTTCGGAAAATTAGTTTTGCATGCCAAAAAATAACAAAAATTTTCAATATTTTAAAAATCAACCAAAGTGGGAAGTTCTACCTATGTTACCTCATTGCATCCTAGGTGGCAATGGCATGTCTAGATCACCTTTGTAATCCATCCCTGCATATGGGAAATCTTCAATCATAATGATTTGGTTTTCCAACCAATCAAAGAAGTCAGGAGTATATCTGATCATTGGTCCTTGGCGACCTTCGTGGTGTGCCATGTGTGACCCATTTCAGTATGTAATGGTCTCGAGGTCCTCATCTCTCTATACCTACCTGTGGAGTGAAAAGAGGGGTTCTCTATAGAGAAAATGAGATAAAAAAGGCATTGTAGACAAAGTTTTTGAGTCTTCATGTTCTAACTCTAGTAATTAACCCTTTCAAATTGGCAACTACAACCTTGCTCTAGTTGAATATAGTAGGTTTGAAACACTCAACAATAATTTTCATCTGAGCCTTTGTGAGTAAATGCAGAGTTGCACTACGGCATAGTCGTACAACAGTGAACTCAATAGCTTTCAAAGGAAGTCGTGACATGGTCTTAATGCTAATTCACTGATCTTTGAGAGTAGCTTCATCAGTACAATGTTGTATCAGATAGGTGGCATTGGTTTTGACACCTCTCCTATGCCCAAACAAATTGATTTCCGCCCCATGGCATGGAAGTCTCATCAAGAAGTAAATTTCACCAACATCAATGAGAAGTATATGGTCTCCAACTATGAAACATTCTTCCTAAAAGTTCCACTTGCCCACCGTCCATTCTAGCAAGTCTAATTGGGCTTTCATGCTTGGAATGGTGAAAAACTTGTATAGGCCATAGTTTGTCAATACCTATATGGTTTCTGGATGGTTTTAAAAAGTTATTTCTTCTTCTTCATGTTCATGCTCTCTCCACTCCATATTTGTAGCTCAAAACCCTCTAAACAAGTGTAAGAGATCATTAGAAGCAATCATGGAAAAAATTCAAAAGAAATTTTGGTGGTTTTCATATTAGTTTTTGTGCCCTTAGTGTTGTGTGAATACGATTGTGCTAAACAGAGCGAATGTGCATGATTATATTCTTAGAAACTAGGCACATCGCATTTTTTATTCTAAAAAAATCGGTCGATGTGCGCAAGCCCAATAAGCGTGACCTGTGCACATCGAGGGAAAATTTCATTTTGAAAATCATCCCAAAAAAATCCAAAACCTACAGTGAAATGCTAAATAAAAGAAATGAAAACAAATATCTCAAATAGATAATCTACCTGAAAAAGACGACTCGCGATTCATCCAACGATTTGCCCAAAATCTGCCTCTAAAATTTCTAGTGAAAATGACCTCTATCACTCTCAAAAGGTTAAAAACACAAATGGTAAAAAAAAAATTACTTTTTGGGTTTTTATAAGTTTTCTAGGCCTATTAAAATATTTATTTTTTTCTATTAACCTTTAAAATCAAAATTTATTATGTCAAAATTTATATGCTTTTCGCTTTATTTTTTAGTAGAGATAATTATTTCAAGTTTAAGTGTGCAGATCACAAGTTATTTACGGAAATGAATCATTTTGATGTTGAGCATATTTTTATCACTTTTTTGAACTTGTTAAAACTTATGAAAGTTGAAACCCTGGATTTCTCTTTACGCCCTTTTCAGACTCCTTTAAAACAAAAAGATCGTCGAGTACTTGATTCTTCGAACTCGTAAAAGTAAATGAACAAGTTGATTCAGTATAAGTTTACCCCTTTTATAGACTAAACCAGACTATTTACAAAAAAGGTATACATTGACTAATCATAGTCAATAGATTTCTCTCCTACATTATTTTACCCTTTTCCGGGCTTGAGAGACTAAATTTACGAAAAATGACATTATGGAGTTTACTTATGTTTTTCTCCTAACTCCCTAAAACTGAAAAACGTCGAGATTTACTTTCCCTGGGCTCGTTAAAATTTACGTTGAAAGAACTGCATGAATTTTCTTTTCATGTCTATTCAAACTCTTTAAATATGAAAATGAAATCGATTTACCCCTCCACTGGGCTCGTAAAATATAAATAGTGCAAGACTCATTAAGCATGATGAGACCGAACCAATCCTCTTTAGGGTTCGTTAAAAATACTTTGAAGGACTCATCCAAAGGATGAGCTTACAAAACAAGCATATGTTATCCTCCTCAAATTTGTAAAAAATAAAGAGGTAGTTGTCAGTAATGGTGGGGGAAAGTGAGAAAGAATCTTTGTTTTGTATTTTTAAAAGGCAATATGTCGCTCTTGAACATGACACTCCGACACTTTTTATGTTCGTGTTGGGAAATCTATTTGTCTCATAATTGACCATACCTCATTGAAAGTATTTAGTTGGTTTGGGTTTTACTTTTTGAGTCAAATGCTACTAATTCATCATCTCATGTCTCTAATATGTTCAAGAGAAGTCCAACCTCAGTCAAATTATTTTGTCAGTCATAGCCTTCAGTTGCATCGCCCATCCCTAAGTCAGTCCTAGGTTACTCCAAACTATTGTTCTTCAAAAATTGGCATGAGTTTCTTGTTGTAGACCCTCCTGCAATAGGTCGCTTCCTATCGACTTCAGTTTATTATCTAGTAAATTGATCTAGAACCCTTCAATACCTACAGGCTTGCATGCCTTAATGGTAGGTTTCTTGCCTTCGACGATAGGTTCTCATCATTGAACTTTGATCGAATGGTTCTATGATTGCTCGACATCAACACATCTATTCAGACTTCATGTATTTTATTGGAAGTACCTTGAGATCCATTATCATTATTGGTGGTTTCTCTCGCACTTGTTAATGGTTCACATCATTGACCGGAAATCAAGTGGTTTCTACCATGTTCAACTATGTGACATTCACTCGCATGGCTATATTCATACTATGAATTGAGATATGGAGATAAAGACCCTGGATATAGTTTCATCCATCCAAACCACATGTATTTATTAAATATTCATGATTGTAAACATAGATCCATTGATGGCTACGTCCATATTATGTTGTCTATTAACATGGATCCTCAAATGTAATTATGTATTGATTCTTTGAGACATTTATAATCTGAGTATGGGAATGCTTACCTTAGAAATGATATTATATTGCATTATAACATTTGTTTGATTGTTTTAGGTCTCCTGTTGAGAAATGGCAGTAAGAAATTCCAATTTAATTTGTCTTTGAATTAAAACTGTGAATTAAAATCGAATTATATTTTTGTAGCAAATTTTAAATAGTTAATTAAGTTTAATTGATTTAATTATCTTAGGAATTTCGATTTGGAAGTATTTTTGTAGTCATTTATATGTTCTCCCTAAATGTTAGAAGTCCAGGATGATTTTATTTGAGTTGTAATTAGATAACTCAGTTTGACTGAGTTATAGACAGTTAAACTAGTTATAACTATTTGTGGAACTAGTAGAGGTCTAGTAGTGAGTTGGTGCACTGGTGCATCCTCAATGCTACTCCAGCTAATTGAAGATTCCCTCATGAGAAATTCATGCATGTGAGTTCAGAGAAAGACCCAGTTGAGACTAGAGTGCAAGGACAATGTACTATCGTTGTACAATTCACTGAGTTGTACAGGTCATGCATGCAATTAGAAGAAGACCTAGATTTTTGGATTGCACAATTATGGAAGAAGGAATTCCCAATTAAATATGGGTTATTCCTCTCAGGAATTGCACAAGTAAATAGGGTCTCATCAGGCAGTAGAAATTGACTAACTGTTGGTCAGTGTGGGATTGTGAGGTAGAGAGTTGATCATTCTTGTGCAGAATTGTTCTTGTGAGAACAAGATTTGTATTATCACTCAGATTTATAATAAATGCAAAAGGTAGTCAGGGTTTTGAGCAGTGGCTTTCCCCAGAGAAAAAATTATGTTATGTGTCTTTGATTATCTTCATCTTGCCGATTATTGTTTTCATTGATCATTGGTTTCCACTATTTAAACAATACAGTATATTCTTATCTTGAAATTTAGTACATTACATGAGTTGTGAATCTACAGGAAAATCTACATGGTATCAGAGTTGAAGACAACATACTAGAGGATATTTCGAAGTTCTAAGTTTTGGGTTATAGGTGAAATTCAAATTTGCAATACATACTTCAGGATCAACAGATGGCATTCTACAATTTTTGGCTCAATTATGCTTTGGAAGGCAACTCAAATTATATAGCCTGGAAGGACAGAATGGAGGTCATGTTGGATGATAATGACTTGAATTAATTCGTTGATCAAGATATTCCTATGCCACAATTAGCATTGGATGTAAAATATCTAACTGAATGGAAGAAGTTTGTGGTGAAGGTGAGATGAATAATCCTTGAGGGAGTTCGAGGCCACATTATCTCAAGTCTCCATGGGAAGGAAACTTTGTATGCTATGTGGAAATCAATGACAGAACTATTCTAGAATAACAGTGACCATAGGAAGTTGGAACTAAAAGACAAACTTTGAAAAAATCAAGATGGAGAAAGGTGAGAGCATTCCAAAATACTTGACCAAGTTCACTCACTATCGTCGTGAGCTTGGAAGTGTTGAATAATTGTTTCTGAGGATGATATGGTGAACCTATCTCTCCTAGGCCTTCCTAAGAGTTAGAATAGCTATCAGGAATTTGTGAATGGAAGGGAGACATTGTCAGGTCGGGAATGAGTGTGGTCAGATTTGATGCAGGAGGAGATCAAAAGGAACACCAGAGATGGTTCCTCATCAAAGACTGATGAGGAGGAAAAATTTTCCTTAGCGAGTAAGGAAAGGAAAGGGAAAGGGAAGACATCCCATTCCAAATAGGGTTCTTTCCATGGAGGTAAGAAGAAAGACATGATGAAAGTTAAGTGCTTTCATTGTCATTATCTGGGCCATTTTTCTACAAATTTTCTACTCAAGAAGTCCAAGAAGAATTCCTTGGGAGGAGCGGTGGGTGAGGCTTTGGCCTCTCAATTCAAATTGGACTTTACTCTCATTGCATGCATGGTGTCATCAATGATGGGTAATGTATGGTACCTTAACAATGGAGCTTCATTCCACATGATTGGTGACAAGGAGTTGTTTAGTGACTTGGAGGAGAAAGATCTCCAGATGCATATCGAAATGGGTGATGATGGGAGGTATAGTGCTACTAGATTGGGAACGGTTACTTTTCAGAGGGAGAAGGGAGCTCCTCTCACCTTGAGGTATGTTATGTATGTGCTCGAGTTGAAGAAGAACTTAGTATTAGTCACCATGCTTGAGGATAGAGGATATGATGTGACTTTCTCAAAAGGAAAGGTGTTCCTTCAACACATAGCCACGGGTCAAGTAAAGAAGATAGGGGTTCGAGTTAAGAATCTCTATAAGTTGGAGGTAGAGAATTGTGCTTCTTTGAGCAAAAAAGTAGAGAAGGTGTAGAGCTGAGATGTTGGTGAGTTGCGGCATAGGTGAATGGGCCACTCGCATCATGGAGCTTTGAAAATCATGCAACAGATCTCTATTGGTCTTCCGAAAGGTACACTAGAGCAAGTTGATACATGCAAGGGGTGTACTTTGGGAAAATACACCAAGGCTTCCTTTCACAATAGAGACAGTCGAGAAAATTCCATTCTAGAGCGAGTCCACGTATATCTATGTGGACCATTATCAATAGCATCACAAAACATGGGTATTATTTTATATTTATTAACAAATTTTCTCGTAAATGTTGGATATTTTTCATGCAGAAGAAGGATCAAACTTTCAAAAAAATTGTGAATTTAAAGCATTGGTTGAAAAAGTCTGACAAGAAGGTTAAATCTCTAAGGAGTTATAACAGTGGTGAGTATGTATCAAATGATTTTAAGAACTTCTGTGTAGCAGAAGAGATTAAACAGGAGTTAATGGAAGCCCATAACCCACAACAGAATGGGGTGGTCGAGAGGAAGAAAAGAAGAATTGTAGGAGTAGCACGGGTGATGTTGCATGATCAAGACCTACCAATACACTTGTGGTCTGAGGCATGCAACACAGTAGTTTATTTGCAAAACCATAGCCCGCATCAGATTCTTGGGATGAAGACCTAGAGGAGGCTTATTCTAGTAAGGGACCAAATGTTGGTCACTTTAGGATTTTTGGGTCATTGATATATTTCCATGTGACCAAAGATGCAAGGAAGAAGGTTGAGCCAACAAAAAAGTTGGGGCATTTATGGGGTACACTGATACACCTCAAAACTATCGGGTGTACTTTTCGAGTAGCAGGATGACAGTGGTTTGCAGGGATGTCAGATTTGATGAGGAGAAGGCCATGCAAGTTTCCCTTGAGAGGGAGCTTGAGCTACATGCAGTTGAGGAGATTTTATCTCCTAAGGTTGAGGAGCCTCATATTGATGTGAAGCAGCCACATGAAGAGGATCCGGGAGTGGAGACATCCACTCAGATAGAGACTTCCAAAGATGGGAGAAAGCGCACCAGATAGGCTGACAGGTTATTGCATGAAGCATGGGATTATTTGGGAGCACCCACATCTTAGTGCAAGTAGAGGAGGTCACTTGAGAGGTACACTGGATGCATGGCTCTTATGAGTGGATGTGTTGAGACATAGCCATCTTCCTTTGAGGAGGCAATGTAGCAATTGCTTTGGGTTGATGCCATGGTGGAGGAGTGTGACTCCATAGTTTGTAACAGTGTTTGGAATGTGGTCCCGAGACTAGAGGACAAGTTAGTGGTGAGCTCTTGATGGATTTACAAGGTAAATAAAGTTGCATATGGTTGTGTGGAGAAGCATAAGGCCAGGTTCATGGCCCATGGATTTTTACGGGTAGAGGGGATTAACTATGATGAGACCTTTGTTTCTGTTGCAAGGTACTCATCGATGAGATCTATATTGGCACTATCAGCACAGATGGGTTGGAAGATACATCAAATGGATGTAAAGACAACCTTCCTTAATGGAATGATGGAGGAAGAGGTGTACATAGAGCAGCCTAAAGGTTTTGAGATTTTCAACTGAGAGTCACATGTGTGTCGGCTCAAGAGGGAGTTGTATGCGCTGAAGCAAGCACCCTTTCTTGGTACACCATGATCAATAGCTACTTCATCGGATTGGGCTTCACCAAGAGTGAAGTAGATGCGAACCTGTACCACATAGTGGTGGAAGGTAAATTGTTGATCATTATGCTGTATGTCGATGATTTGATTTTGACAAGTGATGATCAACTGATCAAGTCTTGCAAGGAATATCTTGCAAGAGAATTTGAGATGAACGACATGGGGCTCATGCATTACTTTCTGGGCATGGAAGTATGGCAGGGTGATGGGGAATTGTTTGTGTCTCAGGGAAAGTATGCCAATGAGATACTTAGGAGGTTCCGCATGGAGAGTAGATAACCCATGGAGACTCCTCTAGAAGGTAATTGGAGGAAAGAGGATGTTACTTCAGGGGAAGTAGTGGAAGCTATTGTTTACAGGCAGCTTGTGGGTTCACTCATGTATCTTGTGAACACATGACCTGATATGTGCTATGCAATTAACCAGATTAGTCAAGCGATGAGTAGGCCTACCAAGATGTATTGGAAGGCGAAAAACCATGTGTTGAGATACCTAAAGGGCAACACTCAGTATGGATTTTGGTATAGATAGACAAAGTGAATGAAGCTTAAAGGCTTCACCGATGCAAATTTGGTAGGGAGTCCATCCGATAAGAGCACATCAGGAGAGATCTTCAGTATTGGTTCAATGATAGTTTCTTGGTACAATAGGAAACATAGATTGGTTGCACTCAGTTTGGAAGAGGCAGAGTACATGGTTGCAAGTCAGGAAACATGTGAGTCCATTTGGATGAGGAAGATCTTGGTTGGTTTGTTTCATCAGTAGATGGATATAACTATGATTTATTGCAATAATTAGAGTTGTATCAAACTATCTGAAAATCCAGTTTTTCATGATCGGTCCAAGCATATTGATGTTTGATATCATCATCTCATAGATTGTGTATTGAGGCGGCTTATGTTGTTGGAGAACCTTCTCACGAAGGAGAAAGATGTTAACATTTTGAAAAAGGCATTGTTAATATGTAAATTCGAGTTTCACAGAGACAGGATCAGGTTAGCTAATAATCCCTTTCTTGTTGAGAGGGAGTGTTGAGAAATGGAAACAAGAAATTCTAGTTTAATTTGTCCTTGAATTAAACTGTGAATTAAAATTGAATTCTATTCTCATAGCAACTTGTAAATAGTTAATTAAGTTTAATTGACTTAATTAACTTAGGAATTTCGAGTTGCAAGTCTTTTTGTAGTCATGTATATGTTCTCCCTAAATTTTAGGGGTCCAGGATGAGTTTATTTGAGTTATAATTAGATAACTCAGTTTGACTGAGTTATAGACAATTCAACTAGTTCTAATTATTTGTGGAACTAGTAGAGGTCTAGTAGTGAGTTGGTTCATTGGTGCATCCTCAATGCTACTCCAGCTAACTGAAGATTCCCTCATGAGAAACTCATGCATGTCAGTTCATAGAAAGACCCAGTTGAGACTAGAGTGCAAGGATAGTGTACTATCTGTTGTAGGATGATCTGAGTTGAATAAATCATGTATGAAATCAGAAGAGGGCCTCGATTTGGATTGCATGGTTATGGAAGAAGGAATTCCCAATTAAATATGGGTTATTCCTCTCAGGAATTGTGCAAGGAAATAGGGGCTCATCAAGGAATAGAAATTGGTGAAGTGTTGGTTAGTGTGGACTTGTGAGGTAGAGAGTTGATCATACTTTCTGAGGAATTGTTCATGTGAGAACAAGCTTTGTATTATCACTCAGATTTATTATTAATGCAATAGACAGTTGAGGTTTTGAGTTATGGCTTTCCCCAAAGAAATAATTGTGTTATGTGTCTTTGATTATCTTCCTCTTGTCGATTATTGTTTTCATCGATCATTGGTTTCCAATGTTTAAAGAGTAGAGTAGATTCTTGTCTTGTGTTTTAGTACATTACATGAGCTATGAATCTATAGGAAAATATACATCTCCGACTACAGTCTCTAACCCAAACCTTGGCATGATAAATCACTTCATTTATAAAATCTCTCTTTTGACTTTTCACTTTAGGGGGAAATCTGTTACACGTCATTTTATCACATTAGGAAAATGACCATCGGTTTGGATCTTTGGCTATCCACAAATGTGTCTGAAAGAATTCCCCTACAAAGTTAGAATCCAAATCATCCCAAAGAAATTGGAATTCCTGGATCCCATGGTAAAAAATCCTATTTTTGGCTTTTTGCGCAGTTCCCTAGTCAATTTTTGCACATACACAGAGGAGTCCATTAGGAATTGCGAATAAGTACGCATTGTCTTACATTGTAACCTGCGAACATGACTTAATGCATGTAAAAATAAAAAGTAAGTCTAGAAGCATTGTTGGTAGCATATATCCCAACCAACAAGATTTGAATGGTTACTTATTTAGTCTCAATCCCTCCCATCATGGAGAAACTCCCTCTCTTTGTGTAATCCATGTCCAACCATTAATGGATCTCATCCCTTGGAAAATGGATCCCAAACATCCCACTCTTGGCCTATAAAGCTAACACAGACCTGAGGATTGAGGATCATTATTGGAAGTAGGATTATGCTACAGGAATAAGGTTGGAAGGTTATTCATTCAAGGAGAGGGTTGTATATTGTGGGAAGGGACTTGCAACATCAAGGCTACATGGTTGTAAGGTTATTCCCCATTTTATTAATATAAAGGAAATTGTTCTTTCTCAATTAGATATTTGTTGATATAATTTGTAGGATTCCTTCATCACCTATATAGATTTTGATTGCATATTGATTAGTTTATGAGACTTGATTAGTTAATTAGTTCATTTATCTCTTATGTTATATACTAGATGATTTGATCTCGTGTTTGTTTCTGTCTATGCAAATTTCCTTCATGACATTATGGAGAAGTTATGGGGAGCAATGGAAGGATCTCTAAAGCATCAAGGAGAGAATGGTCAAAATATTTGAAGGGGAATTCGTCAATAATTCCGTTTAAATGGTAAGTGGCCTCTATCATAGTATGTATTTTAGTCAATCATAGTTTAGAGAAAGGTACCATTTCATGGTTATTTGTTACTAGGTTTCTTTCAAGTCTAGGGAGATCACTCTTGTCTGCAAGAGGGATAACTGCACATAACACCATGTTATGATGGAACTGTTGGCTTATTGGGGCCTGACCCAGGTTCAGAGTTGAGTTAGCCAAACAAATCCTAGTACTACTGGCCCTTTCAGCGACAATCCGCAGAGCACGGACTGAGGTATCACCAGAAGTAGTATGGGAGGGTGCTAGAACTAGGTTTCCACACCTTGGAGGTGCATGAGGAGTTCAACTTGCTTGTCGTTTGACCCTGTGCACAGGTTGATTCGCGCACTTTACCATACTTCTCAACCCAATATATTGCCTTCACGCATCCCTGCCTAGGGGTTGAGCGTCGCGCTCTACATTATTACCCAAGATCTTACCAGTATTCCAACGTTAGTTACTTAGCTTTGCCTACTTGAGTGCTTTAAGTGTACTTAACAATATAAACCATTCATATAGGTGCATGATGTAAATAGACAGTACAATTGCAAATTATATCAATCATTCATTAACCCAAGAACAGATACACAAAATTATAACAAAACTTCTCTTTATTAATTCCTTCCTCGGTTACAGACTCGACTCCACTCTGTGCACTCAACTGCAAGGGTCCACGCACTCAGCTGCAGACTACTAGGCCTCTGTGCACTCAACTGCAGAGCCTTCTCCTACTCTACGACCCAAAGACACACTTCAACTTGTGACTCAATCACTTAGACCTTTTTTCCTTACTTCTCCCCTTTCTCACTTAGATCCTCGCTCTATTTATACAATCCCATGGTTTGCGGACCATGGGTAGGTCTATGCAGCCAACATTACATCACAAAACTAAGGCAGACAACCCGATGACTCTATCATAGTTTCGCTCCCCGCGCCCGCAATTCGCGGAGCTTTACAACAAGATACGATCAAAACTTGGGCTTTGAGCCCCAAAACATGCCTTGGGGTGATTCCATGCCCAATAGGAACTATTCCCTTAGATTAGATATTTCATTCTCTATATTTTAAAGGACACCTGTGATGAATTTGATTAACTTAAAGTTACTATGATTTAGAAGTGGTTTCTTAAGGCTAAATAATGCCACTAGGAATATTGTGGAATGATAAATCTACTATTCTATCAGTAGTTTGTCCAGTTGAAGAACCTTCCCATATTTTCATAAATACTCTCCTCATGTGAATAAGAAAATAAACAATGGCAAGAACATAAAACATAAAATATATATACACAAATATGTTCCCTTAGATCCCAAAATTGGGACTACCAAATTAATTTTTCATTATGTTCCTTTCATTGTTATAATACATATATATAGATGTCGAAGAATTCATAAACCCGATCCATTAACCCTGGATTAGAACATAATTGTAGTTCCCTTGACCAAATCTACAAAATACCATGGGAAAAAAACCATCATGCCCAAAACCATGTGCAAAACCCATCCACAAAAATATACGTAGGTCAGCCCACCTAATATAAGGTCCAAAAAAAAAATCTTGGGGCACCGCCCTGGACCGCATTCAAGGGGGCTACCACCCCCCC
>APFE031111134.1:79968-91210 GCA_000404065.3 Pinus taeda
GTTGACACCTAATCCGAAACGGATGGGTGAACTGGACAGTCATCAAGAAGATGAATTGATCCGTCATGCTTGTATATAAATATGTATTAGCTAAATGAATAAATCAATCAGTTTTCTCTCGCTCATTCATTCTGGAGTTACCCTGGCCTGACAAAAACAATACAATAAAATAACAACAAATCAATTTTGTACAACCTTTCAAAGTCAAAACAATACAAACAAGTAACAACAAATCAATTTCACACAAGCTTTGAAAACCAAAACAATACAATCAAGTACTACCCCCTCATATTCTTTTACAAAACAAGAGCCACTTAGTGACAATGTCACTACTTTTTGTTTTTTTTTGTATAGATGTATTTTTTGCATGATAATAAAACTAAGGCATATGACATTAAAACTGAGCCATGTATTCTCCATTTTGTCTAGTTATATCGGGTGTTTTATGAGCTTTTATTAAGACCAATTATAGGGATTTCGATCAATGTTAAAAACTCAATTAGCAATGAGCTCCTCTTATGAACCAAAAAAATGTTATGATAGATTTCATACCATTTATAGAATTTATTCTCATATATTTAAAAATACATGTGTCCTTCTAACCTTTGAGTTATCGACACACCTATAATTTAATTTTAGAGAGAGAGAGAGAGTTTATTGACTTTAAGTGTAGTTTTTACATTTTATTAATTGTTGATCATTAATAAGTTGCATTTCGTTAAAGAGAAGAAGTCTAAATGGAGGAAGAGGAGGTGATCAATTTCTCTGTCTTTTTCCTATTCAAATGTTCGAAAAAAATCAACATTCCTCCCTTGCCTCTCCTTTTGTTGGGAGGAAATCAATTATTTTCTCTCTCCTCTCTAAATTCATTGAAGAAAATTTTCCATATAATATTCGATTCCATGCACTTCCAAGTACATATAGTTCATTTATATAAGTTTCTCATTAAGATTTAAAAAAAAAAAAAAAACTTATATTCCATTTAAGTTATTAATTATGTGATGTATCTATTTTGAAATACGGCTTCCAGAATTTTAATTTAATTATCAATAATTATTATGTGGATAGTAGGGATTTATGCTCTATGGAATATTTTAGAATATTCTTAATTGTGGTCTAAGGTCAAATGTTGAGATTTGTCTCAAAAGTGGTTGTCCTTTATTCCCTTTTTACCATTTTAATGTTAAATTGATTAATTTAAAAAATATTATATGAACATGAGATTTTTTTGTTTTTAGACCCTTAATCTCTATGATTAAAATCCTTGTTATGTTTCTTAAAATGCATATATGATTAACTCATATATTAATTCTTTTTATAATTATTTATATTTATTATCTTACGCACAAATTTATATTTTATTATTTTCATCGTTTGTTAATAACTAAGAACATCTTCTTAAAATAAATAAAAAGACATATACCTATATATTGCATAATTATCCAAAATCATTACAATATATTCAATAACTCCACTATCTCGTTTAGTAGATTATTAAATCAGTGGTATAGATTTCATTTCTTGCATAAGGAAGACTCATAGCAGATTTTATTGATCCCATGGGTTCGGGGTCGGAGTTTCCTGCAGCTTAGTAGATGGTAAGTCGAGTTCAACCCACCCCTGGACACTCCAAAGAATAACTACATTTGGGTTAAAATCACTGGTTTTCGTTGGCGTTTTGGGCCAGGCATGCTCTTGTGGAGATCAGGAATGCGGTGGGGTATTTGTTTACATGGATCCCTGGATATTGGGTGCTAGTGACAAGAGGATGGTCTGGACACTGGTTGAGGTGGATTATATGGGGGCCTATTAGGGAGCATTGATTTGGAATGGGACGCTTTGCGTATCAACCAGAGGATTGACTATTGGGACATTTCGTTTCGTTGTTTGTTATGCCACCACATCGATCATTTATTGGAGAAATGCCCTAGACGTTTTCCTGGAAATGGTGTTTAGTGTCGGGATAGCCTTCAGTCTTCTTATGAGTGCAGTAAGAGATATTCTCGGCCTATGTCGAAGACCGATAAAGGTACCACCACATCCTCTGATGACCGCTCCATACTTTGAAATAATCATGTTTCTATTACTTTTGAGTCTCTTATATCTTCGCACAAAAATAAGTAGGACTTATGTCTGGGGGGATCCGAAAATACATATATTGTGCGCCCATATTTTCCTTTGGCGAGGCTTTCCATTTCACCTAATGTTGGCATGCCCCCCCCCCCCCCCGGCATCCCATTACACTATTAGATACTTCATCTAATACCCCCTAGCGGATACCTCTGTTATCCCTCATTTGGCATAGTCGGCTGATGTTGATCCTCAGTCCTCCATTCCCCCTTCATCGAATCCACTACCTCCCTCATCCCCTCACAACTCAGTGGATAGTGACTTAGGATTCTTAATGCTCAATCCGGTGACATACCTCTCTGCCCTTACTGTACACAAGGGAAAATCTCACGTCGTCTCTCTTGTCATCAACCCAAAGTCTGTAAAAAACACACGTCATCAGGGTGGCAAGGACAGTCCGTACTTCCGGGGGAAATCGTCGAGAAAACACATATTTCATGACTCTGGTGGATTGTTTTATGTTCCTATTCTTGAAACCTCTTCATCTAGGGCCCTTAGAGCATGTGAGCCCTTTGAGGTTAGGCCATGATGTCCATTTTGTCTTTTAATATGTGTGGCTTGGGGGACACCACTAAAATGTTGTCTTTGCATCACTTAGTCCTCTATGTTCGACCTTTTATTGTTCTCATTTGGTAGATTTTGTAATATCTTTTGCATATTTTAGATCGGTTTGTCCTAACTGAAGCATGGTTGTAATGGACTCTTGTGGTTGGTTGGGGGCTTTTGTGGCACTCTGGGACCCATATTGGGTAGATCTGAAGGCTCATAAGTTTTTTGCGGGTATTTTACTCTCTGGACATATCTAAGGTTTGAGAGAGAAGATCCACATATGGAACATATATGCTCCATATGAAGGTAGACAATGTTTTTGGGATAGGGTGGAATCTTCGGATCTTCTAAAGATTGGATCATTGATCATTGTAGGGGATTAGAATGCAATATTATCCAGGGATGAGGGTTGGGGGTTGAAGTGTCATGGCGACCCTCTCTTAGATCAACTTAAGTCAATATTTGATAATAACCATCTGGTGGACATTTTCCTTGTTCCTATCGATCCCACTTAGCATAATGGTAGAAGTGGTGGTGAATATATTGGGATGTGACTTGATCGATTCATGGTACACCAAAACTTGTTCGAAGTTCTTGGAAATTTAAGATCAAGGGTTGAGAAGATATACATCTCGAATCATTGTCCTATTGTCCTACAATGGTGAGTGGAATCGGTACGAAGGGGTATCCCTTTCAAATTAAATAGAATCTAGCTGGAAGATGATGATTTTAACAAATTGGTTTTCAATGTCTAGAATTCATTTGAAACACGGCTCGGTCGATCGGCCATGGATAATATTACTGAGAAAGTAAGTGCCCTTAAGTTTGCATTTGGGAGTGGGAGAGAAGGCTAAGCTATACATGGAATTGAAGGCTTTGGTTGATGAAATTCAAATGATTAGAGAGAGTCTCTCAGAGGGGCAACCCTCTCTGCACACTTTAGAAAGGTCGAAGTTCCTGGAAGATAGGAAAGAGTGCATACTACTAATACAAGAAAACACATGGAGATTAAAACTCAGGGCAATTTGGTTTCATGCAGGGGATCATGATACAAAATTATTTCACCAATTCATCAATCACCTGAAGAATATCAATGCTATTTGGAGCATAAAGGGAGAGGATGGAAACTACAGATTCTCCGATGACGAGATTCAGAAAAAGGAAATTCTATTTTTCCAGGATCTCTTTTCGGCCAGAGGTGCGACCCTGATTGAAAATCAACTAAATGGAGTTGAGAAATACCCAAGGATGTTTGATCGGGAAGAAAATGATGCCCTCTATAGACCGGTTTCTTCTAAAGAAATACACTTGGTTTTGAAATCCTTTGCCAATGACCAGTGCTCGGGACCCAATGGCTGGACAGTGGAAATATTTTTACATTTTTGTGATCTTATGAGGCATGAATTGTTGGATTTGGTTGAGAAATTCCAAAACAAGAGGTTCATTTCCAATTTAATTAAATCTACTTTCATTTCCCTCATATCGAAGGTCACCTCACCAGACACTTTCTCAGATTTTAGGTCGATCTCCTTATGCAATATCATATACAAGATTATTTCGAAAGTCATAGCAAAACGGATCAAAGGCACCCTCTTTATTCATATATCTAGGGAACAGTTTGGATTTCTTCACAATATGTCTATACATGATGCAATTTATATTGCTTAGGAGTGCATCCACTCCATCTAGACTAAAAAAATGGAAGCGGTGGTAATGAAGATTGACTTGTAGAGAGCATACGATAGTGTGGACTGGAATTTTCTTAGGATCATTCTACTGAAAATTGAGCTCGAGATACATAATGTAGAATGGATCATGGCATGTGTGACTAAAGTTTGGCTCATTGTCCCGATTAATGGATTTACCACTGAATTTTTTCGAGCAAGCATAGGCCTACGACAAGGATGTTCATTATCACCATTACTCTTCATTCTTGTTATGGACGGCATTAGCAAGAAGATAAACTTGGCAAAGGCTTTGGGGACATTCAAGGCACTGCATATGGATCAAAAGGTTATTATTACACATCTTTTCTTTATTAACGATATCCTTACTTTTGGGATGATTGCTCGAGCATAGTGGAAGGCACTTCACTATATATTTCATCATTTTGGAGAGGCTTTAGGGCTTATTTCAAATGGACTCAAATCCTTTCTCATTTACTCAACTAGAAATAAGACTGATATTAATTATATTGCTGAGATATTTGGGGTGAGCATAAAGCGTCTACAGGATGGATTTACCTACTTGGGATTTAGCTTAAGCTAACATACTACTGTTTAGAGGACTAGACATGACTACTCTAAAATTTTGATGAGAAGCTTATGGTTTGGACACATCATTGGCTCTCATTGGGTGGGAGATTCTCTTTGATACAATATATTCTTCAATAACTGACTATATACTAGATGCACCTTTTTTCTATATTGGCCCATATTACATCTAAAATTTATTCCCGTTTAGCACACTTCTTATGGTCTAGTGCAGATAAGGAACACAAATATCATTTCACTATGTGGAGTACTATCTCTAGACCTAAAGAACTTGGTGGTTGGGGGAACTTGAACACCCAATTTTTCGGTTGGTCCCTATTAATGAAGTCTCTCTAGCGGGCGCTATTCAATGGTGGCATTTGGGAGGAGATCATTTCTACAAAATATCATATGTGAAGGCCTAACATGCATTGTATTAAGATGGGTGAGATTGGAATCAAGAGGGGATCGTACATCTGGTGGAGCTTCCAAAATATTAAGGTATGGTTCTTGAGTCAAGTGAGATAGAATTTTGGAAAAGGAAATTCATTGATTATTGGGTGGGACAAGATTGCCAAGGTTTCAGACTCCAATACAATTTCTGAAGGCACGATCGTGGCACTCACCATAGAGGATTTTTTTCTTCTGGATCAGGCTATCAATTTCTAGAACATCATCCATTTGACATGGAAAGAGGCAACACATATTGGATTGACTGGGCATATGGCTGTGGATTGAAATAACTATGTTAAAGCACTAAAAAGTGTTGGTTTGTGAAGAAATGAGAGAGGTGATTCCCTTTCATGGGATGGGCATCTTCGGAAAGGTATTGTGGTGGTTGAGGATAATTATAAACATCTTATGCACCTTACACGGGAATCTACAATGTCGTCGTGGTTCAAGGTTGTATGGAAAATGCATGCCCCTTTGAAAATCACTATGCTCTGTTGGCTAGTGTGGAAAAACAAGATTTTAACATGGCATAATCTATGTAAACATGGTTTTTAGGGCATGAGATGTTGTCCCTTATGTGGTGGTGATATTGAAACTATTGTGCATATTTTTCTTTCCTACGATGTTGCACTTAAGGTCTGGTCAATGGCTCTATCTTTTTTCAAACTTACTTTCAGGAATTTCATTTCTATTGAGCAATGTTTGTGGTGAGGCTTGGATGGACATGGTATATACAAGTACATCTCATTGCTTGTAATCTGGGAAATTTGGAAGGCTCGAGATCATCTCATTTTTCGGGGAATTCCTTTTAGTGCTTATAGGACCTGCGCTAAAATTATTGCTTGGCTAGAATATATGGACCCACAAATGATAATTACCAAGGACCTATCGGGGAGATTTTTGCACCCTCATATAAACTTGTCGACGAGATTTTTGATGGTGAAACACAGGTGGGGAGATGCAATTATGGAGCTTGGTTATGCATTAGTGGTAACTCTCACTATAATATGCATTTGTTTGGGGGTTTAGGCACAAACTTCAGGGCTCTTTGGGGTCTTCTCTGGTTTGCAAATGAAAGGAAGATCCAAATCATCCATGTCTAAACAGATTCTAAGACCATCATAGATGGCATTATGGGCAATACAACTTTTGACCCTCTAGATTTTAGGGGTTGGCGGGAACGTGCTAATGCTCTCATAAAGACCTTTCTGAGTTTTGACATTTTGCATATATTTAGGGAATCAAATGTGATGTCCAACTCCTTGTCAAAAAGAGGATTGCATGATGATGAAGGATATATGTTCTTTACTTTTGTTTCTAATGTAGTGGTCATGGAGGAGGGGCGCATTGCCCTTCCATAGATGGTTATCATATGCAATTTTCTTTTATTGTGGTTTATCTTCATGATCCTTTCAGTTGTTTTTTCCTTTATTTTGCTTTTTGGTAGATGAACTCTCCATATGTATGTACGTTGTTACCGAGAACATGTATTTCGAGACATTATGACTCTTGTTACTATTTTGATTTGGAAAAAACTGCAAAATGACATACAAATGTAGCTGATATTTTTCCTTAATAAAATCCAGTTTAGTTTTTTTCCTCTGGAAAAATAAATAAATTTATTTCTCAAGTTTACTATCTTGGACACATTTATATTTTATTCACACTTATCGTCCATTTAATAAGTAAGATACCTTTGCAACTTCATAAAAGAAATAAAATGTAATAGATATATATCAAATAGAAGCATACAATACATGTAATCAAGTATTCATTTATCATATAATTTAACCCAAAATTTCACTCAATTATAACAAGTATTAATTTTTTTTTTTTTTGAAAAATTTACATTCTTATTTCTAGTTACATATGAACTATGAACTATATATATTTGTAATTATAAAATATCAACCATTAATATATTTACTCACATGAGTTGTACCTGAGACTTTGAGTTCTCTTAGATAATTTAAATGAGTAGACTACATTTATTTAGATGTTAATTTATTTAATGTCATGTCGCACATCATTACTATAACAAACATCCATCAATTAAAAAACCACTAATTTCTTACGTGGGTGTTTTTCCGCAACTCGTACAAGAGGACATGGCAACGACCATAATGAGGCGATGGGCTAACATCAATGATCATAGAAAAGAATCAAAACTACAAATAAACTTTGCAAACAAGAAAAAAGATTCCACATACATACTAAACTAATCAAATAAATTGATTCTATATGCCATTAAGAGTAGTGCATGAATAATCTTATAGAATTTAAGTACATGGTATTTATATAAGTAAAAATTAAAAATTATTATAAAATATTTATTTTTAGTGTTTTCCTAAAAAATTACATAAAAATAAAAATTAGTGAATTTATAAAATTTCTAATGTATAAAAAAGAACCTAAAGAAAATATAAAATTAATTATAATAGTTTTAAAATAAAATGAAATACGAAAATTCATTCAACACATTTTCATATATCTTTTTTATATTTCACACATTACAACAATACTAAATTTTTAATTAAAATAATATTTTAATAATAAAACAATATCAAAAATTAAAATTCTTTTAAATAAATTTTAAATTCCTTATTAGTAATTAGTTGCATCAAAATATGCATTCAAACAATTAAAGTAGAATCAATTAATTCCATCAATTTCAAGGAAACTAAAACCACTCATAACCTTCTAAGTCACCAATTTTGAAGTACTTGTTCTAATAACTACAAACTTTATTATTTATGTTTTCCTTATAAAGTTACATAAGTGCTAAAGGAAAATCGTTGGAAAAGAATATAAAACCTCAAAGTAAACGATTAAAATGTTAGTTATAATATTATTTACTATGATCTGCCCTAACACGGGCTAAATTGGTCATCAGTGTCATCAATTTTGGTAGTATTAAGGCTCGAGATCGACGTTGGGATACTACTTTTCAGCGAGACACTACCCTTTACAATGATTCTGTAACTAGTTGGTGATTCTATGTAGGACGAAGTGCCCCATGGTTTCCGACTACAACATACAAATATCTCATAGAGCGAATATTCCATTTTCGGTCCAATGTAGGCTTTAAATTAAAAGTTGAACGAAGAGAGTATGGGATGACACTAGGCCTCGAGTCCCAAAGCCTTAGCCAACAATGCCACACACATCATCCCTCGAAAACCCAAAACCCCAAGTCAACTATATCAATAGCAAAAAGAAAAAAAAATGTATTTTTTTGTATAGTTGAAATTGATAGCTCTGCATGGATCATAGATGTCACTCGCAATGACATAATAATGGAAGACAAAAGTTACAAAATAACACTCTTAAAGTGCTCCACCAAACCTTAAGACTAAACCCACCTTACATCTTCCAAAGATAATATTCCCAACCTAGAGAGCCTCACATGTGCTAAGAGAGATAATGACATTACAACTAGAAAGTACACATGTGCTAAGGGAGATAATGACAATATAACTCATATTATGCACATTTCTCCAAATACCTAACTCTTTGTAAAATCACCCCATATGTGATAAATAATGATAAGCACACAATGCCGCAAGTCACCCACTCCACATTTTAGTGTGTCCTCCTACAATGTAACTACTACGTGCCAAAATAAATGAAAACATAGAATTATGAATAAAAATATCCTCATGGAACATTCCCACTATACTCACAACAAGAGTTGAACATTCTTGAGGAAAGAAGTAATAATTCCTAAATACAAGTAACAAAATCAAATAAATTAAACTAACAAACCTATGTGAGTTCTAGTATTCAATCAACGAGCATGAGGATGGAGTACTTTGTAAGAAAACACCATTAAACATTTATAGCATGCTTTTATGTGACCCTTTCCCATAAAAACAATGTCGCATCTCACCCCTAACCATCAAGGATCATTGTTACAAAAAATGTCAAAAGTTCCCAAGCATACCATCACACAAAAAATTTCAAAAGTTCCCAAGCATACCATCACCACTAGAACGTCATGATAAATCCAAAACAAGTATTAGCAATTTTCATTATTCCAAAAGCAACACTCCTCCTTATCAATAGCAAGATCACCACTCTCAGTGACACGAATTCGGTACCAACTCCCAAACAAACATCAACAATTTTCATTATACCAAAAACAACACTCCTAATAATGTATCAAGTGCAACACCCAAAATAATCCACTAGTTCAATACCAAACCAACTACCAAGTAGAATATCAACAATACTTATTACGCCAAAAGCACAACTCCTAACAATATATCAAGTACAACACCCAAATCAAAACCAAATTTTTTCTATAACAAATAAAACACGAAGTTCAACACCAAAATCTCTCTACTCCAAAGTCCTTATAATTATAAGAAACACCTTTAACAAATTAGTAATAATATATACAACTCAATTAACACATCATCTTAATATTACCTCAATTAAGATATAATATATACACCCCTCAATTAACACATCGTCTTAATATATCTATACTATACTACCTCAATTAAGATATCATCTTATAAATTAATATATACGCCTCAATTAGAACGGGCTTCTTAATACTGCTTCACATCTTGATAATAACTCAATTAGAATATCATCTTACAAATGTATAAATATTATATTGTTCCACACTTCATGTGTATCTTAGTATTACCTAAGTTAGGAAGTCATCTTAATACACTCGAATAGGATATCATCTCATTTAAGATACGTATAAATCTTATTTTGTTCCATTGGAAGTCATCTTAATACTACCTCAAATAGGATATCATCTCATTTAAGATACGTATAAATATTATATTGTTCCATAATTCATGTGTATATGAGATTTAAACCATAAGTTGCATGTATCTTCTTTCGCGAAAGGGATAAAAAAAATTGAAGTTCACGTGAAAATCCAATTTTTTTTACATTTTTTTCACTTGAAAATTTCTACACTTTCTAAAAAGTTTCTATCACTTTCTTTGTAGTGTGTGGGTTTGGTTTAAAATATTTCGTTTTAGGAAATTCTACACACCTGATGAAATGTTTCTACCCACTTTAAAGAAAGTGAGTAATATTATGTTGAAGCACACGCTTTCTTTGCAGTGCCTAACATATGTTGAAGCCCCATTCATTTTTATCTAAATTAAAAATGTTAAATTCGTTTAAGTATTTTCTCTTTGACAGTATGCCTATGCCAATACTACAATACATGTGGCATTAGAGATATTAAAAATATTGCTGCTCACTCAGCACCTCCAACACGCGGGTTCTCTTTTAAGGAAGATAAAAAAAAGAAAAAAGACCACGTAGCTCTAAGACAACGCAACTTCAATCCGCTAGTTATGATATTTGTTTGACCTTAAATTTAAATTTGATCACTTATGTGACAAAATGATTATAATGGGATTCCTTTGAAACTATAAAGATCTAGGTTTCTTTCTTTGCAGGGACTGTGGCCAAAGTTAAAAATTCAACTCAAGTCTAATTTCAAATTCATTTTCTTTACAAGGAAAATGGCTCCCTATGGATTCTACAATAGTGCGCAGAGAACCGAACACAAATGCATGAAAAACAGAAAAACGATCCAATCAATTTACTCACATTTCATATTCAACTCCTACAATCTGGAATTCTGCTTTTGTGATTCAAGCTCTGGTCAGAAGAACCTCAATTTTATATCTCCAAATCCCATGTCAGACTTTGGCATGTATACCACATAAAATGAAATGATGTTTCACATCTATAGTTTAATTTCACCACAATCTGTTTCATGAGGTGATTCAGAATTCAAAAAATTTACAGCTGTTACAAGAAGCGCAATGCTCTCATAAGAAGCATTCATGCCCTGGAATCTTTGACAAAAATTGGCC
>APFE031111142.1:0-19580 GCA_000404065.3 Pinus taeda
ATGGACAAGTAAATGTGGTTTTGTCTTGATCTTCAGGTGCTACCTGAATCTAATTGTAACCACTAAAACCATCCAAGAATGAAAAATACTTTTTGCCTGCAAGAGTGCCTAAAACTTGATCAATAAAAGGTAAAGGAAAGTGATCCTTCAAGGTCGCTTTGTTTAATTCTCTGTAATCAATGCAAACTCTCCATTTACCATTCTTTTTGGGAACTATAACCAAAGGGGAAACCCACTGGCTATCTGAAATAGGGTAAATGAAGTTTACATTAATTAACTTCTGGAGTTCGTCTTTTACTATCTCCCTAAGATTTGGAATCATCCTTCTTTGAGGTTGTCTGATTGGTCTGCTATTTTCCTCAGTGTAGATGTGATGAATGCAAGTCTTAGGATCAATCCCTTTCATATCAGTATACTCCCATGCAAATGCAGTAGAATGTCTTTGCAAGAGTTTGGTTAGCTTCTCCTGTTGTGAACTTTCCATATTTCTGTTGATGTTTAGTGTTTTTCCTGGAAAGATTTCAATGGCAGAATTACCAAATTCTTCCATAGAGAAAAGAGACATTTGTCTAGATGATAGACACTTTATATCAGAATTCGACTGAAATTGTGTAGAGTCATATTCTAAAGATGGTTCAAAATTTTCTAAAGTATTCAGAATTTGACTATCTTCACTGATTTCAGAAATGGTGAAGACAGGTTGTATGGTCTCTTCATCATCAATCCATTCATTGTCTCCTATTTCTGTGATTGCTTTTGCTGAGGATATAGATTAAATTTCTTTGTCGAGTTACCATCAGAAATGTACATGTCCCCAGACCTACAACTTATGAAAGCATCAGCTGTGGCTAGCCAAGGTCTTCCTAAAATAAGAGGATGTCCTCCTAGATTACTCTTGGGAGTTAAAATCATGAAGTCCACTGGATATTCCCAAGAGTCTAGGGAGACAGGGATGTCTTCTAATACACCATCTGGTTTAATGATTGAGCGATCTGCCAATTGTAATAAAGTAGGTGTAAAGAGAAGATTGGGAAGTTTGAGCTGATCCATAGTCTGCCTACTCATAATGTTAATAGCAGCCCCTAAGTCAATCAAAGTATTTGGTATTTCTACCCCGTTGATATGTGTTTTGACAACTGGACTACCAGGGTCTACATACTTTTGCATGGTAACTTTTCCCATCATAATGTCTGCAATTTTTCCCACCAGGTGGATCCTTTTGGTATCTCTTGGTTTCCTTCCTGGTCTTTTAAGGCTCAACTCCTTTATTGTTTTCGCTAAGATTGGAATTTCCTTAATGGCTTGTAACAAGGGAATCTTGATACAGACATTTTTCAATTCATCTAGGAAATTCTAGTCAGGCAACCAAATTTGTTTTTCCACTCCTTCGTCAATTTGTAATCTTTCTGGAAAAGGAGGTGTGGATAGGGATGTAGGTTGCTCAACTATAGGAGTTGTGGGGGGTGCTTCTTTTTCTTTTCCTTTCTGAATATTTGGGTTTTGAAGAGATGCTTCAGAACCTTTATTAGCTACAAGAGAATCTTCCTCAGAAATGCTTTGTTTTTGTACATCTATGGAAGGTTTATCTAGAACTCTGCCTGATCTAAGTTGTACATCATTAAGAGGAGTGATCATATAGGCAGGAAATTGAAATGGTAGACCTTCCATCACGAAAGCATTTTGAGGATTTTGAGGATTTTTATTGTTGGGGTTCGGCAATGGTTGCGAAGGAAGTTGATTTGATTTTTGTTGAAGCAAGAGTTGAGAATTTGAATTTTGTTGAGAGGATTGTTGTTGTTGTGGAAATGGTAATGATAATTGAGGATTTTGATTGGGAAGCTGATTTTGAAAAGATGGAGGATATTGGTAAAATTGAGTAAACCTCCCATAAGGGTTCTGCATACCTTGCATCCATGCTTGAAAAGCATTTTGAGGTTGGGACCAAGGTTGTTGCCAAGGATTCCAATTTGGTGGAGGTTGAAAATTCATAGGGTTGTTAAACCCTTGATTTTGTTGCCCCTGCCAAGGTCTCCTTGCAACAAAACAGAGAGATTCCAATTGTAACTTGGATCCTCCTGAAAGACAGCTTTGAGCCAGGGATTGAAGACTAATCCTTGGTCCAATGGCTCTCTGAGCTATCACACATGCTCTACAACCTTTGCATCCAAGGGACATTCCCTTAGAGCATGTTTCTTTCTACATTTTGAGCAAAAGATAGCTAAAGCTTCAGACTCTGCTTGTTGTTTATTATGGATCTTAAGAGTGTCTAATTTCTCACTTAGACTCCCTAAGATGTCAGTTTTGAATTCATAAAGCATATTGCCTATCTCAGCCCTACTTACTGATCCGGTTGCAGATTTGTTTGCTCTAAGAAGAGAAGGATCTCTAGGCCCCTTTTGAGTTTTATTCTTTCCCCACGAGAGATGAACACATAGTTCTGCTATATCATGAAGTGGAAGTTGAGATATGTCTCCTTTTCCCATCATGTTCAAAATGTCTATCCATTCATCTCTAATGGATTTTAATAGGAGGGCTTTTAAGGTTTCCTCATCCAAGTTGCTCATTTTTGCTCTTTTTAAATTGTATTGGAATCTTTCAAGTAAATCCTCTAAATTTTCATCTTCTTTTTGTACCATCTTGAATACCTCATCCTTGTGATTGGTGGGCATACAATAGTCCAAATACCTATCCAGAAATGTTTGTTTCATATCATTCGAGGACCTAATGGATTGAGTGAGCAATCCCATGAACCATTTCAATGCTGCCCCTTTCAATGTTGAAGGGAACAGTTTAAGTTTTTGAGCGTCTTCCATATAATCATAAGTTCGACATATGACCTCAAACTCAAATAGAAATGCCTCAGGGTCCTCATTTCTTGACCCATGAAAGTTTGGGAGGACGGATGGAGAAATGTTTTTCATTGTGGCTCGGGAGTCGTCATCATCGACTATGGGAAATCCAAATGAATCATCTCCATCCCTATTTCCTCCTATGTTTCCTCTACCTCCTCCATTATTTCCTCCTCCTCCTCTACCTCTACCTCTACCTCCTCCTAGTCCAGTTTCTCTTTCTTCTGCCATGGTAGTTTCTTCAGAGCCCTCAGAGTTCTCTGGTTCCTCTACTAAGGGTGAATGAGGAAGGATTTCCCCTTCTTCTTTGGGTGATTCTATTTCTTCAATTACAATTTGTCCCCTTGTGGAAGAAAAGAAAGAATCTCTTTCGGATTCAATAGGTGGTATGGGAGAGTCTACTATTGCCTCTTGGATTCCAGGAATCCTAGAGCTGGGAGTATGAGTTGGAGATGATGAAGGTGTCTCTTGCCTATTTCTTGAAGTAGATGGAGTTGTGAAAATCGAACTTCTAGCTCCAGCTAAGAATCTTCCCCTAGAATCTCTTGCTCTATGCATGTCATTTTTATATTTTCTTTCAAGTTAGGGTAATAATTCTCTTTCTGATCTTCAAGGTCACTCTAGGTGCAAGAAGAGAGCATACTCAAGGAATTATTAAACTAATAACTTTCTCTTTTCTAATCCTCCAGTTCACTCTAAGTGCAAGAGGAGAGCATACTTTGAGAGGTTATTAATTTTCCTTTCTCGAATTTTTTTTTTTATTTTATCCTTTTTTTTTTTAATTGGCTACATAATTTTCACTTCCCCGGCAACAGCGCCAAAATGTTTGGTCAATTTAGTGTTTCTAAATTGATTTCATTAATTGTCAACCCGGGGCTCGTAAGCTGATGAAGTGAAGGTGTATTATATGTCCTTAGGCAACCTCTTAAATCTTTTTATCGTTTGGGGGTGTTGTTTGTGATCAATTTATCTTCCTAAGATGGAATGGAGATTTATAAACAGATGGGTGATAGTGTGTGTAAGGTGATTTCTAAATGAGTGAATGTGTGTTATTGGTGGTTTCTAACTACCTTCTAAATTTGCAAAGGAAAAAGCTTGAAATAAATAACTTGAAATGAAACTGAAAGAAAAATGGAAAAAACTACTTTCTAATAGCACTAGTCACTACTCATGTTGCTGCAATAAAAAGATAAGAAAAACTACTTTAAAGACCAGTTATAATGTTTAACTCTTCCTAACTCTCTGCTTCCAACATATAGTACTATGTGAAACACGATTAAGAAGTAGTTAGAGATAAGTCTAAAAAGTACTCAAAACAAGTTGTAAGTTATCAGTATTCTAATCTCTTAAAGATGAACAGCTTATGATAAAGAGACCATCAATATGTTAGCATACAACTTGGGAAACTAAACTAGAAATCAACTAGGAAAACAGAGTAAAGGCAGCAACTTATGAACATGACAACTGAAAATGCTATTAGAGATAAAGCAAATACACAAAGACACACAATCCCGGGCTAACACCTGCAAAAGACAGTCCTGATCAGTTTAAAGTAAATGCTGGAAATGAAATGACAATGGAATTAAATCAAATATGTACATGTGTTAAAGAAAAGGAAAATTGCTGAATTCAAAGGAAGTGAATGGTAAAAACATAAAAGTAAATTATTGTACAAAGGTTGTTATGAACGGGGGCCCTCCATCCACAAAGCCCAAAGAAAAATCAGCTACGTAAAGGAGTCAAACAGCAGTCTTCTATTAATTCATAATGCGGAAATTATAGTCAAAAAGTGCTGAAACAGCAGCTTCAAAACAGAGTTTTTGTGCTTACTAAAAGCGTAGCAAATACATGAATGAAACAACTAAAGACTAATCTTCAAGCGTGCGCAAACGCTGGATTTTATAAGCAAGTAAACAACTGCCTACTGCGTAAAACAAGAAACTGAAAATTAACTAACAGCATGTAAATTAAATGGTTTAGCAACACGTCAATGGGTCCGTGGGTGATCTGGAAGGTACGGTCGTTATGGAGGTTGAATCCAAGGTTGGATCCTGTCTCCCATGACCTGCGTAGAGTGGAGGAGTTTCCATCTGGAGTGACGTATCCTTTCAGCTTACGCAGCACCGTTTAAGCTGGCTTTGTTGACCGGAGTTGGACCCTCGTTGACCGGAGGTATGCGTGGCGTTGTTGACCAAGCCAATAGCACAGGAACCTTCAACACCTTCATTCCCAAGTGCCCATGTGGTTCGTTTCTCAAAATGACACGTGGAACATGGAGATCAATGAAAAGGCTGCGGAATTGCTGAATGGCTGCGGAATTGCTAGACAGCTTCGGAAACTCTGTGCATATGTCAAAAATCTAGACAAACAGTCAAACATTTAGCAAAGTCAACCAATCATGCTTAAAGACATCAAATGTAATGATCTGGGTAAGTTTATGAGGAAAATAGGGCAAAAGAGAGGGATAAGTGAGGAAAAGCTGTAGGTAATGATGGATAAATAGGTGCAAGTTAGAGCCTCTACAGATGCGATGGTAGAGGAGTATGACTCTATCACGCGAAACTGTGTATGGGTTGTTGCTCCTAGACTGGGGGACAAGTCAGTGGTAACTTCTCGATGGCTTTACAAGGTAAAGCAGGCAGCTGATGGTAGTATTGAGAAACACAAGGCAAAGTTTGTTGCCCGTGGTTTCTCACAGGTTTAGGGAATTGACTATGATGAGACCTTTTCTCTTGTTGCAATGTACTCATCGATTAGATCAATTCTAGCACTATCAACACAGATGGGTTGGCAGATCCATCATATGGATGTGATGACAACATTCCTCAATGGGGAGATTGAGGAAGAGGTATACATAGAGTAGCCAGAGGGATTTGAGACCTTCAATCATGAGTCACATGTGTGTCATCTCAAGCAAGCATTGTATGGGCTGAAGCAAGCACCCTGTGCTTGGTATACCAAGATTAGCCGTTATTTCACCGGGTTGGGCTTCACCAAGAGTCAAGCAGATGCGAACCTCTACCACAGCATTGTAGATGGTAAGCTATTGATTATTGTACTTTATGTCAATGATCTAATTTTGATAGGTGATGATCAGCTGACCAAGTTTTGCAAGGCGGATCTTGCAAGAGAGTTTGAGATGAAGGACATGGGTCTCATGCACTACTTTCTAGGCATGGAGGTGTGGCAGAGAGATGGGGAAGTATTTGTGTCTCAGGGCAAGTATGCCAATGAGATATTGAGGCGCTTCCACATGGAGATGTGCAAGCCCATGGAGACTCCTCTAGTAGGTAACTAAAGGAAGGAGGATGCTACTTCAGGTGAGGTAGTAGCTGCTATAGTTTACAGGCAGCTTGTGGGTTCACTCATGTATTTGGTGAACACATGTCCAGATTTGTGCTTTGCAATGAACTAGCTAAGTCAAGCTATGGTTCAGCCAACCAAGTTATTTTGGAAGGTAGCAAAGCATGTGCTGAGATATCTCAAAGGCACTACACAGTATAGATTATGGTACAGGTGGACAGAGGGAGTGAAGCTCCAAGACTTTACAGATACAGATTGGGCAAGTAGTCCATCAGACAGGATGAGCACTTCTGGAGGGATCTTCAACCTTGGGTCAGGTACAGTTTCTTGGTATAGCCAGAAATAGAGATCAGTTGCACTTAGCACAGCGAAGGCAGAGTACATGGAGGGTAGAACTATACTGGAAAAAAGATGACATGGGGCCTTCATATTTATAGCCACTGAAATGAAATTCCAATGCAACTACATATTCCAAATACATAACTCATGATAAGAATTAGCAGGAACCATTGAAGAAGGTTCTTGGAAGATTATCTTCCAACAACAGAACAACTATAGGGTTTCAACCTTGAACAGGTGACTTACTGATTTGTTTTGGATAATTTTCGGATAGGTGTATATATTTCAACCACAAGTGAAGGAAGGATTGTTGACTTTTAGTTTCAAATTTTAATGGATGGTGGGGATAAATTTTGGGGGGAATACGTTGGGTACATCTTTCGTCTGAGTCATTGATTGACGACTGAGGAATAAGGAATCTCGAACCATCGAACACAAATAATAAATAATTTCTATAATGGTCACTGCCACGTGTTGGAAATTTCATTGGTGGTGGAAGACTCAAAAGGTACAAAGGCGCAAAAAGAGTGGTGTGGAGGCACCATGGAAACAACTTAAAATTATATAACTCTAAATTAGAAGTACATCACTGAAGACATATGTATAAAGTGAAATGTACATCATTTATATATATTCATTAAAGTGAAATGAAATGAAATGTAAATTATAGAATCTAAATGATATGTATATTATTTATATATATTTATTAAAGTGAAATGAAATGAAAAGTAAAGTAAATTATAAATGAGAAAATTTAAAAGCCAAAGGCAGTGGATTTTACAATGTAGAAAGATGAGAAGGTATGGAAGTAAATATAATATAAATACAGTCGTATTTTTTATTTCTTGCCTGTCTCTGATAGAGTTGGGATAGTGGGAATATTGTGTGTGTTTGGCAGTTTGGTATATGGTATGACGCGGGGTATGTGATACAACCAGACTAAGCAAGGAATAAAATATGACAAAAATATAGATATAGACAACCAACATATAGTCTTTCTATAAACCCTTGTAATATTAATAGAGTACGGGCCTAAAACTCCTCCCCACTAAAATTCCCTTCGATTAAATGATTTGGGGTTAGTGTCGAGCGATCGGGAAGGGACCCTGCTGCTCAGCACATCCTTAGAGCTAAATTTTTAAGACTGGTATGTTACCCTAGTGAAAGAAAAAAAAGACTACATTGTAGAAAAGGAAAGAAAAATAGTATCTATAATTAAACCATCTTGTAAATTCAAAAAATATGTAGCATATAGTGTCAGTCAAAGAAACTGTGAGGAATTAGTACTCAACTAGTTTGAATAGACTATTAGAGTTAAATCAACAATTACAATAATGCATTATGTTCTTCCATTGTAAATTCAATCCCCAGATTGACAGAATATCAAGCATATATGGTTGTATAAAGGGAAACCCTAGCTATACATTCTATATATATCTATATATATCTATATCTATATATATATATACACACACACACACACACACACACACACACACCACACACACACACACACACAATAAATATGTTATGTCCCTACAATACTAGTGTAACCCCTTATTATTATTGTTGTGGCCATGTATTCTCCATATTGTTACTATTGTGCCCCTTAGAAACCCACTATTGTTATTTTTGTGCCCTTACATTATTATTGTTATGTAGGCTCTGATTATATTGTAACCCCTTAGACTATTGTATATAGAAAGGCATTATTGTCATTTGTATCATCCAATAATTGTTCATTTTTGTAATGTAAAGGAGGTTCCCCCCTTGAAGAGGCTATTTTTTAATTTGTTGATCTATCTTTTTTTCTATTTTATGAGTTTGTTTCATAACATTTGATATCAAAGGTTTGGATTCTAGGGTTTCGCTTCTTCAAAAAGGTCATCTTGGCAGTTTTGCTATAATGTCTTTTATGCGATGCATCAGAAGTTGATATTTCAACCACATGGAGACCAAATAGTGGTAAACTCATGTACGAATTTCAGGTCTTAGCTTACTATATTTTTGGATATATGATCCGAGGACTTTAAGGTTTTTGAAGGCTCCAGAATTCCATCTCAAACAGGTGACCTTAGGAAACTCGTCATAACTTTCTCTCTGAGGATCAGATTTGAATTTTGTAAAAATATACTGAAAGAGAATGGACTCTAGTTTTTTGGGTATTATTTTGAGGGCCATAGGTCGAAACAATGAGATGTGGAACTCTGTACAAGTTCACTCTACTAAACTGACCTATAATCAAGTCATCGTGGGAGATTGGGCATAACTCCTTCTTTAAGAATCCAATATTCGTCTGACATATTGGGCTGGAAAAAAGAATTAGAGGGCTACTACAAGAAGGAATTTTAGACCTTAGAGATTTGAAATTACAAATATAAAATAGCTTCAATATTGAGCTCCTAAAAAGCAAGAAAAGTGTGTGTATTTTTTAAATTTTGCATAACTTTTGTTTGAAAAATTAGTTTGAAGTGATTCAAAAGGCATAGTGAATCATAGATATCATTGTTTGATTTCAAAATGCCTCGAAACAAAAAAATGGACACACCTATTAAGAAACTATAAATTCTTTCTAATACACGTGAAGAAGAGGAAGAAATGCAGCATGATATATCAAAATTGCAAGATCAAGTGCGACAAATTTCGCTCTCACAAAGAATAACCAAAAGTGAACTCGAAGCTAAGATGAATGGTTTGAAATTTGAAATGGAAGAAATGATGAATGTCAAGATAGAATGTTTGAAGGATGGTTTAAAAACATATTTGAAAGGGACCTGGAAGGTTTGAAGGAAGGTTTAACAAAATTGCTACAAGAAATGCTTCCTAGTGGTGACAAAGTACTCCACAAAAATCATGATGAGGATAAAAGGAATACATATTATATTTTAGAGACTCACATAGTGGGTTGAAGACTAACCACATTCCAAACATTGATATGAGGAAATTTTTAAACCACGTGTCACTTGGTCAATTTTTGTAGAGGAATGATAGCACATTATGAGGATGCAAAGAGCAACACTTTCTTTAGCCAATTGATAACTCTGAAACAAAAGGGTTGAACCATGGAGCACATTGAGGACTTCCAAAAATTGAATGTAAGGGTAAATGATATTCCATAGGAGCATAGGTTCATGTCTTCATAGGGACTTTAAAGGATAACATCCAACATGAGGTTCACCTTTGGGAACCTGATTCATTGAAGAAGGCATTCAGGGTGGCAACAAAAGTTGAAAGCAAAATTATGGAAACAAGGAAGTCTACCAATCACAACTACAAAGCTGTAAGTGTTGTTGCTCCTAGATTTCCACACCCTACAAGGTTGATACCACAAAAATTGGAAGAAAAAAGAATAAAATGGCTTTGTTATAATTGTGATAGAAAATACACTAAAGGTCATAAGTGTACTAAGAAGAAATTATTTTCCATAGATTGTGAAGAGGAGGAATAAAGGGAAGAAGAAACGTCAAAAGAAGAGGATATACACCATGAACCAACCCCAGAGAAAGAAGAAATGAATCCAACCATATCTTGTAATGCATTGGCATGAATGACCACTCCTCAAACTCTCAATATAGAAGGACATATTAAGAAGGAATAGGTAATAGTGTTGATTGATTCGAGTAGTACCCATAATTTTATTCATAATAAGATAGCCAAGGAATTGAATTGCTTTATATATTTAGCACCAGAGTGTCAAGTGATGGTTCCAAATGGAGGAACTATAAATTTCTCTAGAAAGTTCCATAATATCAAGCTAACCATGGGGGAATATGTATTGAATAGTCCAATGGTTTCCTTTCCAATGGGTGGTGTTGATGTTGTACTAGGAGTCCAATGGTTACACTCTTTGGTTACAATATCTTTTAATTTTGAGGAACTTTTCTTGAAATTTTTTTGGGGAGGAAAAGAAGTTGAATTAAGGGGTATCACAGGGAATCCAGGAAAGATAATCAGCTTCAATAGCATGAAAAAATTCTAAAGAAAGAAAAACGGGGCATAATTGCACAATTATTCTCACTAAAGGTTCAAACATCAAAATCATCTATTTCTCCAGATCTCCAAAAAGTCTTGGAAAATCATTCCAAGGTATTTGAGACTCCCATGTAGAAATTTCTCTATAGATCAGCTAGCTCTGATACCATGTAGAAATTCCTTTATAGATCAGCTAGCTCTGATACCATGTAGAAATTCCTCTATAGATCAGCTAGCTCTGATACCATGTAGAAATTCTGCAAATTCTCTACAAATCTAGCTCTAAGACCATCTAGAAAATCTGACTGTAGATTAAACCGATAATGCAATATAACCAAAGAAAAATACTATAATATACTTCTACTATAAATTTGCGGAAGCTTAAAGATCAAGCTGAATTAGAGTTGAACGCATATAACTAGAAGAAGAAGAATCAATGCACAATACACATGAAAATACTCAGGAGAAAGCCTCAGCTAAAAAACCCCACTATCCGTATTATCATACAAGGTGGAAATACATCAGAACTATACAAAGCCTTAGCTCTCACAGCTAGCCAGCTCTCAGTACAATGCTCCTGGATGATCACAAGCAATCAAATCTTCTCACAATCCTTCTCCTCTGCCCTCCAAAGCTCCTATTTCCTTGTGCAATTCCTCTAGGATGATTCTCCTTACCCAGTGGAACACTGCTCTCACACACTGCTCTAACACACTGTCGGAAATGTGTAATCCTCAAGGAACCTTTCCTTGACTGCATGCATGAGTTTCCTTTATAGGAAAACATATGCAACTGATAGTACATTGTCCTTGACATTTAGCTCAACTGGGTCTTTCTCATAACAGACATGCATGAGTTTCTGATGAGGGAATCTTTAGTTATCTGGAGTACACTAGTTGAGTGCATGCATGCATCAACTGACTAATTACTCACAATTAGTTTCTCAAATAGTTTGGAACTAATTTAACTGGACTTAAATCAGTAAACTAAGTTAACTAATTCCAACTCAAATATAACTCAATCTTATCTCCTTAATTAAGGGATAATCTCCTTAATTTAAGGGATAACTGTTGCATAACTTCTGAAAGACTTCTAACTTGAATTCTCCAACTAAATAATCCATAATGAATTAATTAATTATTTCCAAGCAGCTGGTGAGACTAAGTTCGATTTTAATTCATAATTTTAATTCAAGGACAAATTAAAATTGGAATATTCTGGATTCTATTTTTATCATTTCGTGTTGCTATTTTCAACACTCCCTCTCAACAAGAAAGGAACTCAACTTGATCCCAATTGTGAACCTTTGGAATGTTACACATGCAATACTTCTCTCTAGTGTTGTTGCTCCAGCAACTCCAAAAACAAGAAAAACATCCAACCTGAATCAGTATGATGCGTCTGTCATCAAAGTCTCTGACTGTTATTGCCTCTGTCAACTGAAAACGTTGCACTCACATTGACTCTTCCTTTCTACATTGTTGTTAATCCTTCTCTGTGCTCTTCAGTATCTGACTACTCTAGCCTCTATCACTTTGATCTCTAACTGCATCAATCCCACTAATTCCTCCCGCTACTATGTACTTTGGGCTCCTGTAAAAGGGTACAATCCATGAGATAAAACCTCTCAATGGACCCTGCTCAATTTCAGCCTTTTTGAGGCTATCACTTCACATCGCCCCACATCACACCTGGAGGTATGGCTACATGTGATCCCTCTGCCCAATTCTCCAATTGTGGCTCCTCCACAATTGTCTGAGACTTCTTCTAGGGCTGCATGTTGAGAGGTAATTTTCTCTCCCTCTCAACCACCAAGTCTCTAACATTTGCCTTGCTCCTCAAGGCTTTGCATGCATCTTGAACCTCAAGAGAATACAAGTTCTTAACTCGTGAACCGATCTGTTTCACCTATCTCGTGGTGATGTGTCTAAGGAACGCCTTTCCTTTACTAAAGACAACATCGTAGCCTTTGTCCTCCAACATTTCGACCGATACCAAGTTCTTCTTCAGTCCAGGCACATACTTCACATATGTCAAGGTGATAGGAGCTCCATGCTCCCTCTAAAAAGCAACCGTGCCCACTCCTAAAACACTATATCTTTTGTCGTCACCCATCTCGATGCGCATCTTGAGGTCTTTCTCCTCCAAGGCACTAAATAAACTTTTATCGCCAGTCATGTGGAATGAGGCTCCACTGTCAAGATACCAAACACAACCCATGATCGATGACACCATGCATGCGATGAGGGTAAAGTCCATTTCAAACTGAGAGGCTAATGCCTCACCTTTCGATCCTTCTGAGGATCCCTTCTTGGACTTCTTCAATGGGAAATTAGTTGCATAATGTCCCATCTCAATTGAAGTATGATATGAATTCGATTTGCACCTACAACCTCGAACTTCAAACTTCGAATTCTCTTCTCTATATACTATTCACATCTCCGATAAACTTTGCTCTGATATAATGTAGAAATATCTCTATAGATCAGCTAGCTCTGATACCAAGTAGAAATTCTGCAAATTCTCTACAAATCTACCTCTAATACCATGTAGAAAATCTGATTGTAGATTAACCCGATAATGCAATATAACCAAAGCAAAATATTATAATCTACTTCTACTATCAATTTGTGGAAGCTTAAAGATCAAGCTGAATCAGAGCTGAACACATATAACCAGAAGAAGAAGAATCAATGCACAATACACATGAAAATACTCAAGGGAAAGCCTCATCTAAAAAGACCCACTATCTGTATTATCATACGAGGTGGAAATACATCAGAATTATACAAAGCCTTAGCTCTCACAGCTAGCCAAATCTCAGTACAATCCTCTTGGATGCTCATAGGCAATCAAAGCTTCTCACAATCCTTCTCCTCTGCCCTCCAAATCTCCTATTTCCTTTCGTAGTTCCTCTGGGATGATTCTCCTTCACCCAATTGAACACTGCTCTCACACACTGCTCTAACACATTGTCAGAACTACGCAATCCTCAAGGAACCTTTCTTTGACTGCATGCATGAGTTTCCTTTATAGGAAAACCCATGCAATTGATAGTGCATTGTCCTTGACATTTAGCTCAACTGGGTCTTTCGCATAATAGACATGCATGAGTTTCTAATGAGGGAATCTTCAGTTATCTGGAGTACACTGGTTGAGTGCACACATGCATCAACTGACTGATAACTCACAATTAGTTCCTCAAACAGTTTGGAACTAATTTAACTGGACTTAACTAAGTTTAACTCAATCTCAATCTTATCTCCTTAATTGAGGGATAATCTCCTTAATTTAAGGGATAACTATTGCATGACTTTAGAAAGACTTCTAACTTGAATTTCTCCAACTAATTAATCCATAATGAATTAATTGATTATTTCCAAGCAACTGGTGAGACTAAATTCGATTTTAATTCACAATTTTAATTCAAGGACAAATTAAAATTGGAATATTCTGGATTCTATTTTTATCATTTCTTGTTGTTATTTTCAACATCCCAAATTCCTCCCACCTATTCAAGATCATGATCATGATACTCATTTTATTCTAGGAAGTGTTCCTCCAAACGTAAGACCTTACAGATATCCCTACACCCAAAAGAGTGAAATTGAACGTATGGTTGCAGAAATGCTAGAGGCTAGTATAATTCAACCTAGTCAAAGTTATTTCTTTGCTTCAAAAACAACATTTAGAATTCATGAAGGTAATTATGAATTTTTGGTCATATCTTTTGGCCTTACCAATGCACCTTCCACATTTCAAGGTTTGACGAATTCCATTTTCAAACCCTTCCTTAGAAAATTTGTGTTAGTACTTTTTGATGATATAGTACTACAACAAGTCTTGGAAGCATGATATTGAACATGTTGAAAGGGTGATCAAACTATTGGAGGAGAAAAAATTATATGAAAAAACATCAAAATGTTTCTTTGGAGGAGAGGAGGTGGAATATATGGGTCATATTGTATCTCATAAGGATGTTAAGATAGACCCTAACAAAATTAAATCCATTAAGGAATGAAAAATCCCTACAACCATAAAACATCTTCGAGGATTTCTGGGTTTGACAGAGTATTATTGCAAGTTTGTTAAGAATTATGGGAGAATTGTAGCACCTCTAACAAAATTACTAAAGAAAGGTGCATTTTCATGGTGTCCATAAGAAATTAAGGTCTTTGAACATCTTATAGATGCAATGTGCCAAGCACCAGTCTTAGCTATGCCAGACTTCACAAAAACCTTTATTGTGGAATGTGATGCCTCATGAAATTGAATTGGTGTTGTTTTAAGGTAAGAAGGAAGACCCATTTCTTTTGAAAGTCGTCCAAACAAAGGAAAGTATTTACACAAACCTATTTATGAGAAGGAAATGTTGGAAATACAACATGCACTAAAGAAATGGAGACCTTACCTAATGGGAAGACAAGGTAAAAATAGATCATGATAGTCTTAAATAATTTTTGGAACAAAGATTATCTTCATAAGAGTAGAAAAAATGGGTCACAAATATGTTGAGTTATGACTTTGAAATCATCTACAAAAAAGGGAAGCAAAATTTTGATGCAAATGCACTCTCAAGAAAGGATGAGGATGTGGAATCATTTCTTTGTGTCATTTCTATTATCTAACTAGATTGTATAACCAAAGAAAGGGATGAATGGAACAATGATGAAGAAGTGTGGACACTCATTCAAAAGTTACAGCAAGATCCCAGTACATCTGATACATTTAGCTAGAAAAATGAGTCATTATGGTACAAATATCGCTTATATCTCTGTAATAATTCCCAACTCAAACAAAATATTCTTTTGGAATTGCACACCTCTCCCTTAGGAGGGCACTCAGGACTTTTAAAAATTACCATGGGGTCAAGAAGGAATTTTTTTGGGGTGGCCTTAAATATGATATTCAAAATTTATTGGCAAAATGCTTGGTTTTCCAACAAAATAAAGTTTTTTACAACCTTTAGCCATTCCAAGCCAACGTTAGGAGGAGGCATCAATGTATTTTATCATGGCTTTACCCTAGTCTGAAGGAAAGAGTGTCATCATGGTAGTAGTTGATAGAATTATCAATTATGCACACTTTTGTGCATTGTTTCATCCATTTAAATCTATTACAGTTTCTATTTCATCTATGGAAACAATTCAAAATATTATTGAGAAGAGTTTTTGTTGGAAATAATACTGAGAGGGGGGGTGAATCAGTATTATCAAGTCAAATAATCCTTTTTACAAAAACCAAATTGTATACGCTACTTCAGTTAATTCAACCCGCGTATATATGCAACTATTCAGTAGTAAAACTGCGTATATAGAGAAAACTTTTAATTTACTTAAACTTTCAAATGATGTTTGTTAATCTGAGATGCAGCATCAAATAACCAGTAACCAGAGACAGTAAAACAGAGCGAAAGACAATCACACATAAGAAACCATATTTAAGGGAAACCCAATGTGGTGAAAACCACTGTACAATTCGGTCTCTATCTTTCTTTAATTAGAAACTTATGTTTTCAATGTACTGGTGCAGTCTTTACCAGTACGCAGGCTGCAACCTGCAGAGAGCTACAACTCTCTCTCGTTCTCCAGCTTCTCCTGGAAGGGAGCTACAACCCCCTTTAGCTCTTGTACAAGCCAAGATACTAGTACGTAGGTGCTGACCTACAGAAGGCTACAACCTTCTCTTTCTTCCAGGGACCACGTTTCATCAATTTTCAGAATGGATCCATGAACATCTAACCATCATCAAGAATCAACCAATCTCCTTTTCACAAATTAGATCTGAATCAAGTAGATATTCTTCTTACAGCTGTACCCAAAACACAGTACCAGAAACCATACACCAGAAAACAAAAACCAGAACTCAGCAGCAACAACTTAAAGCATATACGCCATTTCAACAGCCTGCGACTTGCGTGCATACTCAACTGCGTATGAAACAACCTGCGTATACCCGCCTTTACTTCAACAAAACTGCGTGTATACGCGCCTTCGCTTCACTGAACCTGTGTACAGATCTATAAAGGATAACGCACTCTTCCAGATAGTCAATCACTAATAAACCCAGATTATCAGACTTATAGATCAAGCAAGCGCCACATCTAGTAGATCAAAATCATGCAAAGATAATATCATTCAAGCTTAAAGATTATGACCCATGAATAGAAATTATCCTTCCTTTTGCGCCACGGTTCCTCCTTCATTCAGGTCTACATCTGCAACATAACCATATTACCAATATACCCGCTCTAGTACTTTTCAGATCTTCGATGATAATCCAGCTCACCTTTTGCCACATGATCTCCTTCCTCTTTTATAGTCTTAGGCCTTCCTCAATACCATGGTCCAAAACCATAACATATCAATACCATGAACCCAAAACTAGGGATCAACACATCTGCCGAGACGCCTTGGTCCGAAACATAGGTTCAAATTCCAAGGACTAATTACCATGGACCAAAAATATGATCCCCAACATATACGCGCTTTTGTAATGTATACCCCGCGTGTATACGCGCCTTTGTCTACATGAACTTGCGTATATGTCTTTTCTTCTTTCTGAGTGCCTGAACTGAGATCTGTTACCAAAGAGAGTTGCCATCAAGGACAATACCTGTGCCATAGCTCCAAACCTGTGCCATAATGCCAACAGTTTTCAGTGAAAATTACATCATAATTCATTTGCTGATGTGCTTCTAACCAATAAGTGTAGTTCATCATCAGGACATGGAAACCAAAAGATTATTGTAAGAGACAAAGATCCCATCTTCACTAGAAATTTCTGGACATTATTATTTTCTTGTCTAGGTTCTCAGTTATCTCATATATCATCTTACCATCCTCAATATAATGGGAAAACTGAGATAGTGAAAAATTGTTCAGAAGGATATGTTCGTTGCTTTGTATCTGATAAACAAACATAGTGGGTCAAGTGGTTACCTTTGGCTGAATGGTGGTATAACACTTCCTTCCATATTGTAGGAAAAATGACCCCATTTATGGCACTTTATGGATATCATCCACCATCCATCACATCATCTTTAAGAGAAATTTCTAATTTCAAGGAGTGGAATATCACATCGAGCATCAAAAACAGGTTATCCAACTCTTAAAGGATAGCCTCACTTTGGTGCAGAATCAAATGAAATAGTAGGTCGATCAACATTGTAGCGAAAGAAGTTTTAATGTAAGCGATTGGATAGTTTTATGACTACAACCATACAAACAAATGTTCCTTAAGAAAGCTAAGAATTCCCAACTCAAACAAAATATTCTTCTAGAATTGCACACCTCTCCCTTAGGAGTGCATTCAGCATTTTTAAAAACTTACCACAGGGTTAAGAAGGAGTTTTTTTGAGATGGCCTTAAATTTGATATTCAAAAGTTTGTTGCGGAATGTTTGGTTTTCCAACAAAATAAAGTTGATACAATTAAGACTGCAGGTCTATTACAACCTTTATCAGGGAAAATTTTAAGAACCAGCCTAAATTTATATGTATAATAAATGGGCTAATCCCCATGATACATAGGAAAAATGGGAGGCAATTTTATTAATAATATAATATGGATATATAATTTTTTTGGCAAATCTCTCACTAGATTATATTATCTTGTACAGTGATGGAGAATATTTCACTAAATTATAAAATCTTGTAAGGTCTTGGAAAATCTTTTACTGAATAATAAAAGATTGTGAAGTCTTGGTGAATGTTTTGTTAAAGTATGAAACCATATATGATAATAAGAAAACATATTCATTAAACTGTAATATACTAACATACATGTTCAGAAAAAAGAAACATAATTTTCTCTTCCTACAAACAATGTTCCAAGTTTTAGTGGTTGTGTTTGTCAAGGTTCTTACAATACACTCTTTCATATCATTCTATTAGTTTGATAATATTCCACAACAAAGTTCTTGTAGGTGTTGATATTGACCACGAGTTCTGTCAAGGTAGAGAGATTAATCTTTCTCTAGAACTTTTGTCAAGCTACCACTTTTTTCAAGTTATCAAATTTCTTTCTTATTCCATAGACTCCAACTGCGAGATAAACAAAAAAACAAAAAAAACAAAAACAAAAAACAAAACAAAACACACATCAAGTTTGTTTACCCCAACACGCCAATAAGTAGCAAGCCCCAACTATATTATATAATAAAGTATTAGGTATCCCAAAGGCTTGAAGACGATCTAATTGAAAGAAGTGACCATTGTGAGAAGCCTTCCAATGAATATATGAATATATAATTATAGATTTATTATTATTTTAATTGGAAATATTCAATTAAATAATAAAATTTAATTACGTCTCTCCCATTCTAAATTGCTTATTAGCATAATTCACTACCCTCATACGTCTCCCATTTTTTAACAGCATTGTAACATGTAGATTAATTTAGTTTTTGGTGAACAATTTCCACCTTTTAGGAAAATATGGTGCAGTGGCTCCAACCCGTACAGATCATTAGGACAAACTAAGAATAGCAGATGAAAGGTTGTACAAACCATCTTATTTTTCAAACAACTAATCCAACATCAGTACCTAAACTTTTTCAAGAAGATATCATATTGAGAATGTTTGAAAGATGGTGGGAAATCTTCTGCGAGGGTAATGCGGAAAGAGTGACAAGGTTTCACTATTTTGAATTTTTTTTGTTAAAATTAGAAAAACCTATTAATGGAGATATTGGTATTTCTTACTAAATTTTGTGAAGTGACTAAATGTAGCTTTAACCATTCACCTTAAGATGTTTTTACAATATAATTTCCTAAGTCTATTTAATATCTTCATTATCATAAAAACCAACCTATATCCATCTTAACTCCACATCTACCACTCTTAAAGGGATGAAATCTATTTATCCCTCTGATCACTTGGTAGACCCAGAATTAAGATGGATCTAAGATGATAGAATTGCCCCTTTAAATAGTTTATGCTCACTTGAATACCATGGTATTACCATGAGTCAATACCATGGGTTATCATAAACCTGGAGCTTAAAAATTACTATTACTAGTTTATAAAAATTAATAACTGATTTTTATTTTATTTTTTATTTTAACCAAGATAAAATGTTTAACATACATTAAATTACAACATCCATTTTTACTCT